>JANIPM010000006.1:4140903-4151077 GCA_027478405.1 Erythroxylum cassinoides
TTTGAACAAAACAATGAGTACTTATCTACTTTATTATAAACATGAACCCACCTGAATTCCTTGCTTGTTCTTGCCTAGGAATGAGTTTCCTCTAGATCCTCTTGATCCTCTTGATCTCCTAAAATAAGAACCAAAATCTCATTCAATAACTCATACTGAAACCATAATGCTATTCTTGACTTCCATCCAAAATTTCATATTCTTAAAGACCAATTCATAAATTCGTTTAACCCTAAATTTGTAGCCTTACTTCTCTTGTTTACAACGCTTCAAACATCTCCTCAATTGGACCTTTGTACTAAAAGATATGCATAAAACACTAAAATACATTCCTGCTGGAAACTGGGCGTTCGTCGCGACCTATGACTGCTCGTCGCGACGTGCGGGCTGATGCACGTCGCGGCGTGCAGCTGGTACGTCACGGCGTGGGGCTTGACTTGCTCGTCGCGACGTGTGGAGCCATTGCGCGTCGCGACGTTCGACTGGCACGACGCGGCGTGCGGGCTAATTTGCGTCGTGATGTGCAGCTTGAAGCTCGTGGCGACGTGCGGGCAGGAGTTCGTCTCCGAAACCCAGATTTTGACAGATTCAGCCATAAATCCTCCCCTTTCTCAACTACAACACATCTAAACCATAAACCAAGTTCTATTCTTCCATTCTAACCTCATTCTAACCCAAAAACATCAACACAAACACAAACCCAAGAAAATCTACCAAAGTTTCACCATAAGCCCTAAACCAAGGATTTCTACTCAATCCCTGCAAACTTAGGGTTTGATTCAACCTAAACAAGGTTAGATGAGTGTAACTTACCTGAATAATGCTTCTAAACTGTCGGAAAACGTCGAAACCAAGTTTCCTCTTCTTCCTCCTCTTCTTCCTCTCCTACGGGTATGCTCCTCTTCTCCTCTTCTTTCTATTTCTTCTTTTCCTTTCTTTCTTCTTTTAACTTCTTAAGCCTACAAGGAAATGCAAGGACCCAAATGCCCTCCTTTACTTAGCCTAAAATCTTATAATTCAAGTGTCTTGACCATTTTGCCCTTTAAACATTCTTACCCTTTCCATCACATTTATTTCATGCTAAACTCAAACTTAGCTTAATTTTTCCACTAACACTTTAGAAATCAAAATTATACCATAAATCATACAACTAACCAAATTCGTACTTAAAAATATCATGAAAACAGGTTTGGGATCCAACACTCACCCCCCCGCTTTACAACCATGCAGGTTAATTTAGTGAGTTTAAAGCTCTGATTGGATCGTGGGGTTTTTTGACATTTTTGGGGTATTACTACACGTGCGTAGTTTCTTAGTTTTTACTTTTATTGTCTCGTGGCTCATGAACTGTGTTTATGTAATTATGTTTTATGATATTGTAAATTAACTTTTAACTGTCTGGTATTTTATAAATTTTTTTATGTATCAACTTTTAGTATTGTTATTGAGATTGCCTCGAGTGGACTTTAAAGTCCTGAAGTTGTGGTTGTTTATGAATATAGAAGTGTATTTGAAATTGTTTATAGTTTTGGGATTTTTAAAATACAGTAGTTGTGCTGTCTAAATTTTTCAAAGAAAGGATATTCAGTTAGTCTTGCATAGTCAAATTAAGGATACCATGAGTGTCCTTAGCCCGGTGATACGGCGGTTGTCATGGACCCGATGTGGTACCGGGTCATGACAATAATAAAGGTGTCTTTTTTGGATTTTCAACTCACAGTATGGCATATCGTGTGTTCAACTAAAGAACTAAGACAGTGATGGAATTAGCGAACATTGTTGTAGATGATGTGTATTACACAAAGTGGTAGTAGAAAACCTTCAAAGTCATCCTCACAAATTAGAATAGAGACAAAATGAAGATAAAACTAGAAACTATTTAGATTTATCGTTAGTTTTTGCTAGAAACGAAACCAATCAAAAAGATAACCAATTGGTTGCTTTGGAGGAAGAAACCATCTAGACATTTGATGTAGAAACAATCTTGTGAATAAAGAAAACTCAAGGGAAGATGATTTCAACAATGATCCTCCATTAAAAATCAAACAAAGTCATCCTATTAAGAATGTGATTGGTGAAGTTAGTGATAGAAGGAAAACAAGAGAAAGAAAAAAGATAGATTATTGAGAACTTACGGGACTTATATGTTACATCTCTTCTTTTAAACCAAAGAATATGAAAGAAGTTTTCCTAGATAAATTCTAGATAGCAACAATGCATGAAAACTTAAGTTAGTTTGCTTAAAATGATGTGTGGGAATCGGTGCCAAGGCTATCAGATGTGAATGTGATTGGAACAAAATAGTTGTTCACAATAAATCGATGACAAAGGTAATGTAATAAGAAACAAGTCCAAGCTAGTTTCTTAAGGATATTCTCAAATTAAGGCACTAATTTTGGAGAAATATTTTCCCTAGTAGTAAAGCTTGAATCAATTAGACTTCTCTTAACTATAGCATATGTGAAAAGATTTAAACTGAATCAGATGGACGTGAAGAGCATATTCTTGAATGGATTTCTACAAGAAGTAGTGTATGTTGAACAACCAAAGGGATTCATTGATCCAGTACATGTTGATCACATATTCAAGTGCAAAAGGCGTTTTACAGTCTCAATCAAATACCTAGGGCTTGATATGAGAGACTCACCCATTGTCTACTCAATCAAGGATATGAAAAAGGTAGTGTAGACAAGACTTTATTTCTAAAAAAATGTAGATATGATTTAATGATTACACAAATATATGTTGATGACATTGTGTTTGGCCTTAACTCATCTAAAGATGGTAGACGACTTTGTGAAGATGTTGACACATGAGTTTGAGCTGAGTATGGTGGTAGAATTGAATTTCTTCTTAGGTTTACAAATCAAACAAGTGAAAGACGACATATTGTGTCACAAACCAAATATGTAAAGAATTTGGTGAAGAAATCTAGCCTTGACACTACACATCATGTTAAAACACTAATGAGTGTGTCAACGAAGCTGAAGAAAGATGATCTTGGAAAAAGTGTTTATGTGAATTTATATAAAAACATTATTGGGAGTTTGTTTTATTTAACCACAAGTTAACCTAATATTTGTTATAGCATAGGAGTATGTGCCCATTATCAATCCAAACCTAAAGAGTCTCAGTTGACAATAATAAAGAGGATCATCATGTGCATAAGTGGTACATTCGAGTTTGGATAATGGTACTCATATGTATCTAGCTAGTTATAGTGAAGAGGATTAGGTCAAAAATTTAGACGACAGAAAAAATACATCAGGGGATTGTTTCTTTCTTAGCAATAATCTAATTTCATGGTATAGCAAGAATCAATACTCCATCTCATTATCGACAACAAAAGCAAAATACATTGCAATCCATTGCTCTCAATTTTTATGGATAAAGCAAATGTTAGAAGATTATGAAATTGTTCAGATCGTGTTTATAATTATATATATATACATCTCTGGAAACCCAATTCAATGTTTAAGAACCAAACATAAAGACTTGAAGTATCATGTTATTTGAGAGTTTGTGAAGACTAAAATTAGGTTTGAATCTCTTTAAAGGGCTATGGGATTGTGTGCTTTAAAATTTTGATGTATTAAAAAAAACAAAACTCAAAAGCGTTAAAATCCTTAATTTTACTCTAATTTTTTTTCACCTACGACCGCCCACCTGATTTCTCTCCTTTCTTCTTTCTTTTTGAAAATTTTGCCTCCATTTTTAACTTCCTCCTCTCTTTCTCACTGTGACTTCTTCTCTTTTGGCTCTCTCCCTCTGTCACCATCGCATCTCACCATCATCTTCATTGAAAATTCATCTATTGAAAGCCTCTATGAGAAAATAAAAATGACAAACATCTTCTAATCTCTTGGAGCGGTTATTGAAGGGACCTCCACTATCCACTACCAACCCACCTCGACATTCTAGTTGCCTTTGGCAAAACCTACCTCTTGGGATGTGAATCACTGGAGTTGGTTCCTTCTCAGCAGCACCCTTTGACATTCTTGATCCTTCCTCCATTCATTAATAGCCTATTATTGATGATGATGTTCATCGAGTATTATCTCATTTTATTGTAGAATCTGACAACTTTTCCTTTGCTTTGAAGGATGCCCCTACCGAGCCTGCTGCTCTAACACCTTTGGCTGGGTCAAAACTGAAAGATGCTCCCTCTACTTCCTAACACCTTGTGAGATATATTGCTCGAAAATCAATTCGACCACCTCTCTAACAAATTCTTGCTTGGATTATAGTGGAGCAAGCCCTATCCTAGAATTTTTACTTATCAACAACAAAATAAAAATGGGACTGTATCAGCAATACTGGGTTTATTCTCAACCATTCTATAAATTTGGATGAATATCAACATTTTAATTCGAATTCATTGTTAAATGATAGGAACTTATTAAATATTGTGTTACTACCTAAATATTATCATGCTTAATTTGTTTAACAATTCTATTGCAATTTGGATAAAAATGTCTTGGATGAGTTTGCTATAAGTTTTCACTTGATTTATGTGCGAGGCAAATTGATTCAATTTGATCAAAATTTGCTAAATGAGTTTTTGGGTTTTGTTAATTTGATTGGAGATCAATTATATACGGATGATTTTGTTGTGACAAATGATATGTTGGCTGTTGTTTTGATGGGTGGAAAATTGTCTGGTTAGCCATCTACTGTTTCACTTCGTGCTTCCAATTTTTCTTAAAAATATTTTTTGATTCATAAGCTTTTCTTGGAAAACTGATTACCTATTACCCATATTGTCACAGTATATTCGGCTCAAGAAAAATTTGCTTATGCAATTGACACTAGTGTTTAGTTTAATTTGGGGCAGATCATTATTGAGGCTATGATTGTAACTCTTAGTAAATATCAGTCATTATTATGTTTTCCATACCTACTTACACAATTTCTATATGCATATGGTGGTCCTCGAACTGATTCTATTGTACCTTAACCCGTGTCTCTGTTGAATATCTCACCTTGCATTTTAAATGACAACAAACAAGCTCTAGTAATCGACTTGCCCTACTCCTTTTCTAGGGCATCAGAACCATTTATTGCACCAAATGTTAATAGCAATGTCACTTTTTTTTTTTGCTAAAATTAATCAGATTAAGGGAACATTTCAAGCAGGTTTAGATGCTCATAGCCAACTTAAGTAGCGGGTGCTTCACTCCGTTTCCTGTGGTTCCTAGACTTCTTTTTGGCTTTTTTTGTCCCAAGGGTGAGAAAGGATTGTTTAATTTTCAAATTGAAGATTTTTTTTGGTGACTGTTAGTTATAAACTTGACAACAGATGTTGATTCTATTGTTAATTGGAGCCTATGATTATGAATGTTCGATTTAGGGGAAGTTCTTATTTATCGTATTTAAGGGGAGTTCTTTAGTGTGAAAAATAATTTCAAAAAGAGGGAGATTGTTACAATATTTGCTAAAATATCTAATTTATTACTTTAGGAATTATTTGTAGTTAGATATATTTGGTATATTATTAGTGATAAGAAATTCACTTGGTCTATGATTTCACTATTTTAAATAATAAAGGAATCTGACTTGAATTAAAATCCTAGAGAAGATAGGATTTATTGGATATGTCCAATTGGAGATAAAAAATTTTTAATTAGAGATATACATATAGATTTATTGGTGACTTGAGCAATCTTTGGCAACTGCATTTTCTCTACATGTGTGTGAATCACCTGGACTATTGGATCATTGTTTTTGTGAGGTAAAAACACGCAAAAAACTAATCAATTTTATAGTTTTATTTTTTTGTGTTTTGGTGATGAAATATATGTCTAATTGATGATTTTTGTGGTTATTGTGTGTGGGATGCTTCAGTGACTATTTTGAAGGTTCACAGTAGAATTCTTGTTGGACAACTTCCTATGGTTCGAGTTGATGAGACTACACATATAAAGGAGTTCTTTTGACTCAAGTGTCACTTTTTTTACTAAAGTAAATGGAATTGCTTATGCATAACTTGTACCTTTTCATTTGTTTATCAAAATACATTAATGTTACAAATGCAATAATATTTCTTTTTATTCTCTTAAAAAAACTAGATTATACATTGTAATGTAGTATTCTTTCTGCGATTTACATTCTCCAATTTCAGGTAATATCCTAGATGTAAGCCAGAATCTTCTTGCATTTAGACTATGAGACCTACGTATTATCCTTAAAACTTATCTAAGCAAGAAAACTTATGAAAGTTCTAAAATGTATTCTCCAATTCAATACTATGTTGTCCTACCACTTAAGCCTCTTTATTTTCTTTCGGTTCAAAAGCCTAAACCAAAGTTGATTCCACATCCAAAAGAAGAACAAACAACTAATGTATGTGCTTTATGGATGGAGATAAACTAGAGTGAGTTCATTTATACACTAGAGAGGATTTTGACCATAAAATAGAAGGATTAAAATCGAGTAGCTTTGAAACTCTTCATGTAACATACCACACCAATAGAGCATATTCCCAAGCATATCAAAGGATATGTGAGGCTATACTCTACTAAAATGATGAGTTAGAAAACAATTTAAAAGATTTTCCCGCTTTATACATAAAATCATATAGTACAAGGGTGTTTTAATCAACAATTTTTTGAAATCTGACTCTACTTTCAAAAAATGCCTTCCATATTTTACAATTCGCAAAATATTCAAAAACATAAAGTAAGTCTATTATCAACAAGATAAAGTGACAATGTTATTCATGATGAAAATAACTAGAGACATTCATAGGTACAACTGATCCTGATCACTAACTCATGTCCAAATACAGAGGCTATAATCCATCTAGATTAGCTAGATCTCTCCTGGGCCTAAAAATAATGCGAACTTAGTGAGTGAACCATCATCGATATATCCACTCAAGTCAAATCATAAAAAATAGGTATATTATGTCGTCCATTATTGAATACCACATCACATTTCATCATACTTCAACAAGTGCATCAAGTTCATCATATTTTCACAAGAACATTATAAATCATTATTCATTAACTTCAATTGTATTCCACTATTTCAAACAATTCAATAAATCAATTCAATCATATGATACATGTAGTGATGTATATGTAAATACACATGTATTTCTATTCCTATTATTGTTTTGTTATGACCAAGTACCTATCAACCCAATTTACTGCCCCGTATCTGTTGTGGATATCGAGCTCAATATTCATCGTGGATATTGAGTTTATATCAACTAGGCCTAAGGCTCTTTTTCACAATCTTGAGCTTAAAACTCTTTTCCCATATCATTCACTCTAGTCACAACTCCTTTATCTAATCATGCATTTTAATGTAATGAGATGCATCATTTCATATGCCATACTTTCATTTCAGTATATTCATGTTGTGTATCAAGCTTCTCGATTCTAAGTCCAGTATTCATCAATCAATTGTACACACATTTTAGATTAAACATTCAATTCGCACAGAAGCATATGTAATTGAGTTTATACATCCAGGTTAACTCACAGTGTGCTCCAGAAAAGCTATTTCCTTGATATTCTGGCAATGTTTGGATGTTGACAGTTACCTTGCACGTCTCTCTTCATGCAATACTCACATAGTTCACAAATCATTAATTTGTTTGATCATATGAATATACAATCATGCCTATGTACATGTGTCATTTTTTTCAATGGATGCTCAATTGACTTTCCAAATATGTATTCTTATACATATATCTCAATCATTCGAACATTAAAGCTTGTATACAATTTGTTTGCAATTAGGTTTATACCTTAATTAAACTTGATTTATTCCAATTTCATCAATCATATGTTCACCTAACTTTTCTAACAATATATATTCATACAATTACCTAATTCTCATTCACAATTACCTCAGGTTTTTTAATGCTCATTTATTCATGCCTAATACATATTACTTATATCCTTAAAATAGTTTTTGCATTCATAAGAAAACCTTCATTCCTTTGATAACTCATAATGTCCAGATTTGGATACATACATATCAAAACAGTCCATTCTTTATGTTATGACTTCAATTAATAACCTAACTTATCAACTCTTATCCAATTAATCAAGTAACAAACTACGTTCATTCCAAACCTTAATCAAGTCCAAATACACTAATTTAGAGTGACTTTTCATCAGCTGGTTCAACAAGTACAATAGCCACAATTATGACAAAAGTTAGTGCAACAGGACATAGTCGTGGGATGAGTGCCACGATCATGCACTATCTTTCTTTCTCAATTCTCCCTGAATTTCATACATTTAGAAACATATCTAACACTTGAATTTTTCCAGATTTTATGATCCTTATAGCTAATTCATTTCAGGTTAATTTAGCATTCATATTGGTTACACTAAGGCTCCCAAATTCTGCTCACTTTAATTATTAACAGTTTCCTTTTTGCACCTCTTTTACATCTCTAACGTTTTAACTTCTAATGCATCTTATTAACACCTACCTTTAGCATAAATTTCTCATCAATTACACTTCCAATCCCAACTTAGATCATCCATATAACATCTTATAAACTACTGCTTTCATGCATCCAAAAACAAAACAGAAAATTGACTAATTCATCCATCATATTCTAGCATAACTACATCATAATCACCATAATTAATCCATTCGAATTCAGTCATCATAATTTTTTGCTATCACTTGCCATAAAGACCAGTATTTTACTCACTTTTATAGCTCCAATTCCACCTTAATGTATCTATTTTGCCTCACATGCATGCAAGATCATCTCAAGATCAGTAAGGGAATAAGATGAGTTTCGGTAGAAATAAGAAGAAGACAACATATAAAACCATGTTCTGCTTCTATAACTATCTTCTTAAAGTATGTTTGCATGGGTTCTGATGTGGCAATTGAGCAAAACTTAGGCAGAACACAAAGATGTGGGGAAGAGACAAGCTTTCGACAGTGAGAGGATGAAGGAGGAGAGAGCTCCAGCAAAACACAATGACTATGTCTTATGGTTCCTATATTTATGCGTCCATATATCTTTTAGTTCCTCTACCACTTGTCACTCAATTCCCTAGGCCATCTGTCACTCAATTCTACTGCCACATGTCACTCATTTTATAGGCTTAGTCATCATAATTTTTCACATGTCAACTTGTCTTGCTACTGGAAAATTTTCCAAGTCTAAATGTACATTTTAATTCGTCAATCTCCCAATTGTAAAAATTAACTCCAAATTACTAATTGCAATCAATCAATTCTTTTCATTGGTAATTCAAAATACAAGGCATTAGAAATGCACAATCATGTCACAATTATTTAGAAGTTTTCATACCCTAGAACATGTCAATTGAGTGAAATTTCTCTAAATCAACATTTATATGTGTATGCTTGTATTATTCATATGAATAAAATCATAAAAGTCATATTCTAAATGCACTAATTCATTATGATATGATGCAATTGATGTGACCAACACTTTAAACTCTTACTAGGTTTGGAATCTGACTATTACACTTCATTTCAAAGTAACTATACATTGGTTTTTGTACAGTCAATCAATTAATTGTATATATATGACATACTTAATAAAATTCATTTTATCTTATATATGTTTTTTAAAAAAATTATCATAAATTAACTTATATGATAAAGTATATATAATAAATATATATGATAAAGTATATAGAATAAATATATTTTAAAAATAAAATTTTAATGAGATTATAATTATAAAGTACATATTCTATTTAAGTATTCTTTTTAAATTATTTTTTGCATTAATCTACTAAAACTAGATATTATATAGTAGAAACAATATAATATCTTTATTTTCTTCCTTATGAAGTACTTAATCAATCTCATAAACTAAAATATGGAGATACTTAAATAAACGTATAGGTGTTTGTTAGAGAATAAGTTCAATAAGGTAACCTAATGTGAGAATTTTATCTATTAGGGATTATATATTTTAATATTAGTCAAGTCATGTTCTAGTTAAGGATTGGTCAATTAATAGTTATTATATATGACATCAATTATATAGAGATAGTTAAGCGATCAATGTATGATTTGACATCCTAAAGTAATTAGGAAGAACATTTCAATGTCCTCTTTTAGTATTTCTTTAGGAAATCCTTAGATAAGGTAGAACGACTCTTTAAAAAATAATTGTTAAATATCTTTAAAAGAATAAAGTTGTAATACCCACCCT
>JANIPM010000006.1:4323212-4340747 GCA_027478405.1 Erythroxylum cassinoides
TGGATTATTAGCGAAATTTTCTGGTAGTGCACTTTTATCGTGGGATACGTGTCGGAGCGACCCTCGGGCGTCCCGATATGTACCCTACGATGAGGGGGCGCTACAAAAACTCGCTAAAAATCTCCATTTTTTTGATGGGAATGATGGAGATCATTGGGCACGTGTGGGACACGTGCCCAACGACGCACAGTACAGCCCCTCGGGGCTATATGCACGTGCCAGATATGGGTTGACACGAGGGTGGATAGTGTTGCACCACGTGCCATTGGATAAGCGCGTTGTTCACTATTGAGGCACGTCCCTGGGCGGCGCATGTAGCATACGTGTTGTACTTCCCACTCGTAACTGACATCATCGCAAACTTCAGTGAATGATGTCTGCGCTATAGTGCGCTGACGCAAGGCTAACGTCATGCTGCCATCAACCGTATGGAATTTCCACAGTAATTAAAGAAACAAAAAATTTTCATATTTTCTGTAAGGGTGCATTACAATGTTTTGGGGCAATTTACGAGTCCGAGAAATTTATAAAGTGAATTTTTTCATTTTTATGAATTTATTACATTAGTAATAAATTAAAGTTTAACTCTGAAAAAATTAAGGTATTATGAATTCGATTTCAAGTGAATCTTCATTCTTTGGACATCATATGAGAGAGATACTTCAAGTTTTTGTATCTCGGGTCTTATGTTCAGTATTCGGGATAGCATGATATTCACTCAGGAAAAGGAATTAAGACATTCTGAAGTCATTTAAGTGAATTTTTGTGCAACAAAAATGCTATGAGAGAGATATATGAGGTTCTCATGTCTCGTATGGTCTGTTCAGTGTCCGGTGATGCATGATAGTCATTGTACTAATATTTTTCTTTTACGAAAGTCTCAAATGAAATTTTTTGAGAATGTCTTTAGCACGAGCGTGTGATGCATTTAGGTTTTGCATTTATTAATGTTACATTATCACATACCATATGCCCATAAAGAATGTGAGGATGACATAAAGATGTATCCTTTGTGTTTGTAGACTTTTTGAGTGTTGATGAGAATGTAGTAACCAAAGTGGCATTTCCAGTCAATATTTTAAATTATTATGCTTGCATATTGGGGGATGTCTCTGATTTTATGTTTGGTTATTCTACCCAAAGGTGTTGGCCTTATATAATATTTTGAGATGTGCATAAAGGCATTAGATGGAGGAAAGTTATTGCTCAAGTGATCTATTCGCCCAAACGTGGTAGTGTTATGAGAGTTTATGGTTTATACTCTGATCTCTTTTATGTGGAGGTCTAATTGTATATAATATGTATTCAGCCCAAAGGTGTTTCATAATATGTGTAATCATATTTTCGATAAAGATACTATTTAATGGCTTTGAGTATTGTTGTTGTCCTATGTTTGTGCTGATTTAAACATTATCCTTTTACAATCACCTTTTTGGTCTAACAGATTATATCGCATGACCATTAATAGATCCATACCTTACCATCTGCTTAGTAGACTTCCGGATACAGACATAGTGAAGGAGTTTTTTAGAATTGTCTCCCAGAGGTACACAGTCTCCCCTAATGTTGAGATAAGTGCCTTGATGAAAGAATTATTCTCCATGATGAGGTAACGGGAGAAGAGGGAGTGATGGAGAACATATCAAGAATGATCCATCTTCACAGTAGACTGAAGATGTTAAACATTACTCTTCCTGATGTCTTCATAGTTCACAAAACTCTGAACACACTCTCTTTAGAGTTTAATAATCTAATGATGACATATTATTCATAAGATGAGGAATGAGACTTTAATACTTTGATTACCCATTGTGTTGCTAAGGAGGAGAAACTCAAGCTTGTTACTCCTACAGCCCTCGAAGTAACTAAAGGGAAGGAAAATATGAAACCCGCTAAATTCAAAGGTAGAAAGACTAAATATTCTCCACATGATGATGTTGGTCAATCTAGTTCTGGTAAAGGTCTGCATGACATAAAGAAGCCAACAGTATGAGGTCTAGAAAGAAAGACTGTGACCTTAAGGTAACTCATTGGCTTATCAGTTTATGAATCTAATTTGCGATAGTCGATTTAAATACTTGGTGGCTATATAGTGGAGCATCTAATCAAGGTGCTTCCATAATGCAAAGGTTATATCTAGGATAAAGCCAAATAAAGAGAAGAAGGAACTAATGGTTCATAGTAATGAAGAAGTGGAAGTAATATCTATAGGGGATGTATGTATTAAACCTTGTTGTAAGGTTCATTTCAATTTTTACACGATACATTTTATAGGTGATCTTTTGATCAATTTTGGACAAAGAAGGTTGATGTTTTGTATTTAATACTTATGTTGTACAGTTGTGTTTAATACAAAACATAATGGTATAACTTTCTTGTCATATGGTTAGTATAGAATGTGTCTTACCTTGAATTAGATATATGCTTCTTCGTATCTTGCTAAATAATTCTTGAAATATAGGACCCTAATGAATGAAAAGTTATACATGGTGTAGCATAAAAGTTTAGGCTACATTTTCAGAGCTAGGGTTGAGAGATTGATTAAGGAAAGCATTTTCTCAATTATTGATTATGATGATCTGGGAACATGTGCTGGGTGTTACAAGGGTAAGTTGACTAATAAGGATATTGAGGTCAACTAATACTTTTGACTCGTTAAGTCTGATACACAAAGATATCGGTAGACCTTATACAATGACATTGTGTAATTCGAAATATATTTTGACATTTGTTGATAATTATTCCCATTACAGTTATATGTTCTTGCGTAAAGAATGAAAGTTGAGAACCAATTGAAAAAATTCATCAAGATAGTCAGATTTGACCGTGGAGGAAAATATCATGGCAAACATGGTGTTTCAGGACTTGAAAAGGTCCGTTTGCCAAATATAAAGAATCAGTTGGAATAGTGATTAAGTTCACTATGCCAGATAATTCTGAGCAAAATGGTGTGTTATCAAAAGGCATAAAAGCACCCTAAAGGAGTTAAAGAAGTTGATGCAAAATAGGACTAATCTACCTAATTATTTAAAAGTATGAAAACACAGCTTTGCACACATTTCATATATGAGGCTGCCCTATTGAGGTAGTATAATCCTCATAAAGATAAATTGCAAGCTTGTTGTGCTCATTGCTATTTAGTAAGATATCCTTACCACTTTAAAGCTACAACTTTTACTGTAAAGAAGGAGGGACTGAAATAGTGGAATCACAAGCAGTTAAGTTTTTAGAATACGATGTCTATGATGATGGTGGGTCCATTGACCCTTGAGAAGATAGTAGGGCTAATACTACAGTTATTATGTACCCGCTACTCATACAGTTAGATCCGATGGATCTAAGTCTTTATAACGTGATTGTACAAGAACAAGAACCTATACCTGTACAGACAATGGTTCCTAAGGGTACAAGATCTAATGCAGTTATTTAAATCTACTAAAATGAGATGACCTGCTATCCCATTTGCTTACATAGTCTATTAGGTGAATAGGATTGATATTAGACATGTTACAAATCCTGTAACTTTTATAGAAGTTGTTTTTGGACTCATTGCTGATTTATGAAGGGATGTAGTGACTGATGAGATGCAAGTCATGAAGTATAGTATGGTTTGGGAGCCAATTGATTTACAACAGAACTGTAAACCCATCAGTTGTAAATGAAGTTTTGGACCTAAAGGATTTCAGGATAGTGTTCAGCGGTTTATGGGCTCGCTTAATTGCCTAATGGTTCACTCAGAGAGAAAGGTTGACTTTATGTTGCTTTTCTCTCGTATTTTCATAGGATACATTTTGAGTAATTATGGCAATTATAGCTCATGATGATATAGAGTTACATCATATTGTTGTCAAAACTGCTTTCCTTAATAAAGACCTTTATGAAGAAGTCTATAAGTATAACCTGAAGGATTTCATGATCCAGATGGAACTGACATGGTTTGTATGTTATGCAGATCAATATATAGCTTACATCAAACCTCCCGAAGGTGATACCTTACATTTTATAAGGTTGTGACCTCTTTCGGCTTCATGGAAAATAAAGTTAAGAAGATGCTTGTACTATGAGGTCAAGGGGAGCAAAGTTATCTTCCTATTACTGCATGTGGAGGATATATTGCTCACCTTAAATTACTTGACCATATTGTATGAGGTTAAGCAACTTTTGGTCAAAAACTTTGACATGAAGGATCTTGGTGTAGCATCTTCTGTCCTAGGTATTCGGATGCATACATGGAGTATGTGTTACAAAGATTTAATACGATTAACTATAAACTTGTCGTGGCACATATCTCTCATGGTGAGATATAATCTTTGGCACAGTATTTGAAGAATAAAGTAAAGAGAGAGGTTATAAGGAATGTTCCGTATACTAGTATGGTTGATAGCCTAATGTATGCTTGGATAAGTACTAGGAGGGACATTGCATTTACTGTTAAACTGTTTGGTTAATATCTGGTTAACCTACATGTAGACCATTGAAATGCAGTCAAGTGAGTGTTGAGATATGTTGGACCTCATTTTTGGAGCCCAACTCTTGCTCTGAAAATCATAAGATTTGAGCGTGCGTATTATCTTGTAGGATTGTTTCAATGAACCCTCATTAGCCATCATCCCACATGGGTGGTGTGCCCATATCAGCTAAACATAAAAAACAAACTCATTTCTTTTATTCCCGAACCGATTTTGGGAAACCTCCAACTAGAATTCTAATGACATCAAAATCATTCAATTTGGTTCAGAAGTCTAAAAGTTATAGCCCAAACAGTTTCGGGCTATATTTAGACTAAAACAGTACACTATGCCCAGCTTCCATCCTAAAATTGATAGTCTTAAAGACTAAATTAAAATTTAAATCCTTCAGATACTTTTTAGCTCTATGTTCTAGTTTATTTAGAAATAAGAATCAACTCATTTGGAGCTCTATAGATTAAGATATCATCAAAATATTGAAGCATATTCAATGAAAATATCCAATTCATACTCTTTCAACTGATACCCTTACTTTGATTCGATCAATCTGTTTTGAATCAATGCCAAAAGCTATAAATTTTTATGGAGAGATAGAGAAATGTCTTATGAATGTAGTGTTTTAAAAATTAGGTCATTTGGAGATCGGACGACAAATTTATGACCAAAAGAGTAGAACATATTCAGGCTTTGGGGGAGGGAGGACCTGCAGGTTGCGATTGTGCTTGGCGCGCATCCGTAATGTCGCGATCGCGACTTCCTCTTTTCTCTTTTCTTCCTCCGACCTATCTTAGTAAAATGAGCATAACTTTCACTAAAAATATTGGATTAAGCTCATTCTTAGACCATTTTAAAGAAGACTTCTAAATCTACAGTTTCTATGAAGTACTTAGAAATAATTTCTACCTCTATATGGGTAAAAATTTCAAATCAATGTAATTGTGCCGAAAGTCCATCCTAAACAGCATCACAAACTTCTAATGATCATATCTCCAAACTTTATTATCTAAAAATTTCATATGTTATGTCAATGGAAAGCTAGAAAGATAAGATAGAACTTTCCAGAAGACAATTTTGTCTAATTCAACCTAGATTAATACAGACTTTCCCCTGAAGTCCGAACATAAATTTTTTCCTTATGAAAGCTTGAAACTTTCAATGTACAAACTTGAAATGTTATGAACATGACCATTCAAATACCAATATTATTTCATTAAACTCTTTAATCTCTACTCATTGTACCCATCACATTCATCTACATCTCATCATTCATAATGTCTATTTTTCTTGTCCATAACATCTCACTTATAAGCCACAACAATTCATGTTCAAAGTTCATCAATTCAATTGGATAACTTCTTCAAAATATATCAAATTCCATATCAACATTATCCATACACAATTCATAATTCATTAACAACAAATAAGAGTTTACAAAGCTTTAATGGCATTCCAAGCGACATTACATCATTGGTATCAAAATCCAAATTACAAAAGATACCAAACCTAATAATTCTCAAAATCCATCTGAAGTCTTGCGTTTACAAAATCTAACTTAATATACAAAAACATTGCAAAATTAGAATGATGCCTCAAATCTTGGTTACTCGATCTCATTCTCTTCATCTAAAGATGGGACGAAAGGGAGTGAGCATAAAAGCTCGTGGGTAAAAAGTTTATAACGAATAACAAGCAAAATTATTTAAAATGTTCATTGTCATAGAAAATTCTTATTAAATCATAAAACACAAGGTTCTTAAATTTTCAAAAAAATTCACAATAAAACAAATAATGTATGCATCAATCTTGTCAACATATCATGAACACATAAACACATCAGAATGATTTGAGTTGGTCCAAAAACAGAACATACTACGCATTTCCCATAAGGGTTCTGTGTAGCTGTGAACAGAAAAAACTATTGCAATCCCACAAAATAGTTTTACGTAGTCATGAACTTATGGGAGTCCATGAAGGAGCTTCATGCCACTAACGGGCAGGTGAGAGAAGCTTTTTGTCAAAGTACACTTGACATACTTAAGAAACCAAACCAAACCCACATAACACGCATTTCATAACTTGTAAACATGTTGCCCAAATGGCGCATTTTCAAAATGTACTTTTCATGAACATGAAATATTTCATATGCACTTCCATCGTCTTTTCACAATTAATCAACCAAATCAAAAATCAAGCATATTACAATTTCTCAAATAATTCAAAAGCAGCAAATGCCACAATTATAAAGCGATGAAAAACCATTTTATTTTCTTGACTAAAAAGAAAACATAATGGCTCATTATCTAATTATAAATATAAAACCCACCTTGAATTTCCTTGCTTAAAACTTTGCTAAAAAATGCCTCTACTCTTGCTCCTCTTGCCTCATTTGATTCCCTTTTATCAAAGACAAAATTTCCATTCAATAGGGATTCAAATTGGAAAACCCATAAGACATATTCACTAAAATTGATCCTAGAGTTCTTAAACCCATACATTTCTTAAGCTTTATGAACCAAAACCCTTCCAAAAATCCAAAAGATTAAAATCAAACTTATCTTGAATCTTCACCAAATAGTGAGATTGTTGGCTATAATGGAAGCTCTAATCCTCCTCTTCCTTTTTTCCTTCTTGAATAAGTTTAAATTTTCTCTTGAACACTAAGAAATAAAGAACCCTAAGTCTACTTCCTTCCTTTCTTGCAAAAATCGAAACACTTAACTCTCTTTTCTCATTTTCGATGTTCTCTTCTTCTTTCTATCCTCAAATCACGTTTTTGCCTCTTCCTTAAAAGCAAGCCAACACTTCTTATTTCAGTTTTTCCATTAATGATTCTAAATTGTCCATTTTGCCCTTCCTTATAAGCTTAGGTTCTTTTACCTTTAAGTGGTCTTCCAAAAAAGCCCTTGAACATCCTTATTACCTTAGTACTTTAATTCCATTAACCCCATGTCATATAATCTTACTAACATTAATATAATAATAACTCAAAAAAATAAATCCATTAAAACCTCAAAATTCATTTAAATCATGCTTAACTAGAGAAAAAAATATGGGGGCCTACAAGATATTAAAGGGAATTAAGGATTAAATGTTGATATATAGAAAAGTCAACAGACTAAACCTTAGAGGGAACTCAGATTCAGATTTAGATTTTAGTCATGTGTCTGAATGATCGAAAGTCTACTTAAAGTTATAGTTTTAAGTTTACAGATGGTACAATATTGGGAAAGTGTGTCAAGTAAACATGGGTAACTTCCTCGACTATGCATGCTATGGGGCTACTTCATAGACAATTTAGCTCAGAAACTTGATTTTTTAGTTGTCTGTGGTTGATTCAGTGACTAGATCCATTCGGTTATAATGTGATAATCTTGCTACTATATTGTTTAGAAACCACATTGATTATTACAGGGTCTTAGCATTTAAAGGTCAATTATTTGGCCATAAAGGTGTTGATACAAAAAGGTGACATTAAGGTTTGGAGCATTTAAGGACTGAGAAAATGTTAGTTGATCATTTAACTAAAGGACTTTGCCTACTTGTATTTGTGACACAAGTATACAATATAGGTGTTTTAAAGTCCTTTGACACTGTTAGTTAAGGGATCATTATGTTTTCTTTCTATACATTTGTATATTTTGATGTATTATGACAATATGATGGTTCATCGATAAAGATTGTCATCATTAATCCTTAGTAATACGTGTTATCGTATATTTTCATAATATGTATGAAAGTTTAAGATTTGTGTCAATCTTAAGAATTTAAAGGTCATTAGGCATATATATAGATTGACCTTGTGCCTATGTTATTTAGACGTATAGATATCCATAAAGTTTGACATGACATAGGGAATATAAGTTTTTAATCTCATAAAGGTTCTTTAATGCAATTTAGCATTCAGTCGGAGAACATAAAGGTTTTCTTTAATACTGTTTAGCATTCGGTAAGAGGAAATAAGTTTTCTCTAATGCTATTTAGCATTTGGTGAGAGAAAACAAGATTCTTTAATGCATTTTAGCATAAAGTTGGAGAAATTGAGACCTACAAACGAAGATAATATAATTTAGATCATAAAAGTATCATCCTAATTTGTCACGTTCCATTTTCTCATTCATGTTAGTGACGTATTAGGTATACGTGATTGTATTAGATCTGTGTCATACATGACACATGAATTTGATATTTTTCAATATTGAAAGCCTACAGGACGGAATGATGGACTTTCATTATCTTTGGATCAAATGTTTTTGTTTTTAAGCTTACTCAACGAATTCTGTAGCGTGACTTCACCGAATTTTTAAACTATTTTTAAACTAGAGTCAAAACTATAATTAATGCTTGTCCAAGGGGGAGAATATTGGATAATTTTGTCCTTTCTCATAAAGTTGGACAACTATTAATTGCATTTTTCAGTTTTTAATAACTTACCAGTTAAGTTACATAATTTGATCTATATATAAAGGTCAAGGTCTCCTACAGTTGCTCATATCAATCGTAAGCATAAGCATTCTCTGACCTGTTAAGAGAGCTTATGTTTTGAGAAAACTATAGAAAGACCTTACCTGCGTCCCGATGAGCAATTCCTATGAAAATAGAGGTGGATTTGTGCCCATTTTGGCTTTGAAAAGCTCGTTTAAAGGTACGAAGACCCAAATTAGGTATTTTCAACATTATTCATTTCTTGCCCTTTCACATTCAATCCGGGATATGTAACTAAGGTACCATTATGTGTTACACGTTAATCATATGGTAATAGTATTAAAGCATAAAAGTCTAGCTTATTCAGTTGACTGCTTTTTGTAGCTAGTCTTATGATGAATAGCCATCGATATCTAAGTACAATATTTTGAGGATAGATGATGTGTTATAATTTTATGTAATTTTTTATGTTCAATATTCTTTATAATCTTACTTTAATGTGTTTAAATTTAATATTTTAAAATAATTGAATATTAATTTGAGTTTGTAAGTTAGAAATAAATAGGTAATATTACTAATAACCAATGATGAATGAAAGAGATTAGGGCTATTTTGATTAGATTATATGATTCAAAGTGATATTTAGAAAAACAGTATGACCTGAGTATAGATAAACTTAGTGAAAACAATAATTTTCAAACTTTGAATTTACAAGAGAAAAACCTACAAAATCATAGACATGCTTAGTGAGATCTCACATGCTTGTGTATCTTCAAGGTATCTTGGATTCCTTGGATTTCTCTCTTGATCCATGTGAATTCCTCCTTTTTTTGGTCCAAAAGACAAGTAAAACTTATACCTGTTGACTAAACTATGAACATGTGAAAATGGAGAACTTGACTCCTAAAGATAAATGATTGTATGAGATCTCACACATCTGTGTACTTACCTGCGCATGCCCTTACTCGTGTACCTAACTTAAATGTGTACAGATAAAGAGGTTGATTCCTGAAGACACAATATCGTGTAAGATTTATACATACCCATGTAAGCCCCTGCTATTGACAAATCTGATCATATCCCAAGATTAATGAAGTAAATATTGTATTTGTAAAGAATAACTGAATTGTAAAAGTAGAATAACTCAATTATAGGGATTCTCTGTGTATGAATATTGGTTCTATGTTTTCATCAAATAATGAGTAGAATATTTTTTCATCGTCCTTTTTTATGGTATCAGAGCAATGACAATACCTCTACTCAACCTTTTTTTTCTCTTGTGCCTTATATTCACTTCTCATCGTCATGCTATCGATGGAAATAAACTAAATTCTAGCAACTCTTATTCTCCTCATCATTTTGATCATCCTGGAATGATTCTCGTTCCCAAACCTCTTAATGGTGACAATTATTTGACTTGGCGAAGAGCTATAGTCATCTCTTTGAATGCAAAATCTAAATTGGGTTTTGTTGATGGAACTCTCAAAGAACCGTCTGCTACAACAGAAGACTATGTGGAATGGAAAAATGCAACGCTATGGTGTTATCTTGGATCCTTAATTCTTTAACATTGATATTGCAAATAGTGTTACTTTTTATAACATTACTCATAAAGTTTGGGAAGATCTTTGCAACCGTTTCTCTTAAAGCAATGCACCACGAATTTTTCAGATTGAAAGAGATATTAATTTTCTGACTCAAAATCAGATTCCGTTGTGGCTTATTATACAAAGTTAAAAAAATTATAGGATGAGTTAGGCTTTTATAATGATGCCACCTATGGAACAGATAATAAAAGGCATAAACTGATGCAATTTATTATAGGGTTGAATGAGTCTTATAGTGTAGTTTGTGGTCAACTCCTTTTAATTCATCCATTACTTGATGTTGCATAGGCTTATTCTTCCATCATTCAAGAAGAAAGCAACGAAATTTGAGTACAACATACGAGATAATAGAGGCTTCAGCCATGGCTATTCTTAAAGATGAACCAATAGCCCTTACTGTTTGACATAAATCTAGTTTGTCTTTTTCTCATCCAAATTCATCTAATCGCAAGCCACTACATTGTTCTTACTGTAACATAGATCATCATATAAGAGAGACATACCAGAAGTTACATGGTTATCCACTTGGACATCCCAAGCATACATCAGCTAAGAACACTCATTCCAAGCATAATGGAAATCTCAATCTTCAGTTAACAATGTCAAAGAGGCTACAACGATGCAATAGATTTAGTCCGTTATGAATGGATTGACTGAATTACAATTACAAAAAATGTTGTCTATTTTGCAGGGTAATGGATCATCTTCATCAATTCCTCCTAAAGCAAACAACGTTAATGCTTGTTGAAGTTTGTCACTACCTAAACTCATAATCGATAGCAGTGCAATAGATCACATTACTTCCTCTCCAGCTTTGCTTATCAACAGTAAACAGAACACTTCTTTACCACTAGTTGTTATACCAAATGGAGACTAAGCTCCAATTATCTCTACTAGAAGTTTAACTTTGAGTCCATTATCTATTTAAAAAATGTTCTTAGGGTACCATCTTACAAAATGGATTTGATGTTTGTGAGTTGAATCATAAGAGATTTAAATTGTTCAATAACATTATTTCCTTATTGGTGTATTTTGCAGGATTTGATGATGGGGATGACGATTGGTTTGGCTAAACAATGAAATGGACTCTATTACTTCGTTATAAAGGCAGCAAATAAGTCACACCATTCTATTCATTCTGCAGCAGCCCATACCATCAAACCTTCTTCTTCTTAAAGCACTCCTACAATCCTGTGGCATTGATAACTAGGGCACTTATCCTCTTTTATATTAGATTTCATGGCCAAACTTTGTTAAATTTTCCTTTAAAGTCAAATAATACTTGCGATTTCTGTGCTCTTGCCAAATTGACAAGGCTTCCTTTTTCCATTAGTTCAATTTCTTCTATTAATCCTTTTAAATTAACCCATTGTGATATTTGGGGACCATACAAAATTCCTTCTCTTTTTGGTGCTAAATATTTTTTAACTATTGTGGGTGAATACTCTCGTTTTACTTAGGTTTTTTTTCATGCATTATAAAAGTGAAACAAAACACCTACTTACGAATTTTTTCTCTTTTGTGAAAACCAATTCAACAGTACTATAGCTAATATTCGAGTTGATAATGGAATGGAATTTTCACTATGTGAGAATTTTTTAAACAAAAAGGCACCACTTACCAACATTGTTGTACTTACACACCTCAACAAAATGGGGTTATCGAGCACAAACATAGATATATCCTTAAGTTAGCAAGAGCTCTTCATTTTCAAGCTCACCTTCGTTTACACTTTTAGGTAGAATGTGTCTCCATTGCTATCCATATAATTAATAGGTTACCCACACCTATACTTTCTTGCCAAACTCCTGTTTAGTGACTTTATGGAAAAATTCCTTCTTATTCTCACTTTAGAGTCTTTGGGTGCCTTGCATATGCTACCACTGTTCATGTTTCTCATAACTTTACTCCTCGTGCCACACGTTGTGTTTTTCTTAGTTATCCTGTTGGCTAGAAAGCTTACAAATTATATGATATTGAAACTCACCAAGTATTCACTAATCACGATGTTATTTTTCATGAAGATGTCTTTCCTTATGAAGCCATTTCCCTTTCTATACTAACTGTCGATTTTGTCCTACCTATTGCTATCATAGATCCAATTATTTCGGAGATTCCTTCATCCATTCACCCAACATTTGTGGAACCCATCCTTTCCTCTTTAACTACTTCACCATCAATAACCCCCTTGTGTCATTCTCAATAACCTCACGTTCCTCCTGAAGCTTTGCGTGATTATATTTACAATCAAATGACATCTTTGGAATCATCATCACCCTCATCATCTTTTCCAAATAAAGGTACTCGATATCCTCTCTACAATTTTATCTCTTATGATTGTTTCTCACCACAACACCATTTATTTATTGATACTGCTAATAATGATGTTGAGCCTACATGTTATAATCAAGCTATTTCTCAACCTCATTAACAAGAAGCAATGTAATCTAAGTTAGCTGCTTTAGAGGCTAATAATACTTGGTCTCTCACCTCTCTTCCTCCTGGAAAGCATGTTGTTAAACTGTTTTCCAGTTAATGTTTAAATTTCACTAATTAAGAGTTAATTGTTTTAATTTTAGGCATATATTGGATTTGGAATGTTTAAAAGCATAAAGCAAGAAAAGCTTCTCAACGGAAGCAAGGAGAAGAAACGACAACATAGCAGCCTATGCCACCTAAAAACATAAACATTTTGGCCAAGACAGAAGAGAAGGGTTGTGCGTGAATAAGGATGGTTGTGCATGAATAAGGATGGTTGTGCATGAATAATGAATGTGGATCGAAAAACATATTTGTCACATCAACAAATAGGAAAGAGGCAAAAAGTTGGCGGTGGACAAAGAGGGATGTGAAGCAGAACGTGAACATTGCCCAAGACGATAGAGACAGGAGGCGTGATAATCCCAACAACCACAGTTTTTCATAGACAGAAGGGTGGACCAACCACTTTATTTGTCATGTCAATGAATAGGAATGAGAGGGAGAGGGCTGGCAGCTGCAAAGAATGGGTTGTGCATGAATAAGAAGGGTGGACCAACTAACTTATTCGTCACATCAATGAATAGCATGATAGGGAGAGAGCTGGCAATAAAGAGGAGAGAAAATATAGCAGCATGACAGACGTCTGTGGTAGAGAAAATAGAGTTGCGATAAAAGATAATTTCTTAGGCAGCAGCAATCATCTCTCTCGAAGACCATATATTGGGTGTTCGTAATTTGTTTTTTATTCCTTATTTGTTTTAATTTTTGTGGATTTAATTAATGTAAATATATATTATGACCATGATTTGTGTTACATTGATGAATATGTATAAGTAAGTTTTTTTTGTTGAGGTTAGGATTGATATTGGGTTAGGACAGTTTTTATGATATTGGTTTTTGCTTGATTGAATGCATATTTAATCCTAATTTAGCTTGATCACTTAGATTAAGGCATTAGATGATTGAATGCCATAACTAATGGGATTTAATTTGTCGAAAAATTAATCAAGCAACTTACTTGAGACTAAAGCGTAGACCAATCTTAGGATCTTATGTGAGGATACCTAAGATTAATGAAATTAATTTTAGGCTTCTTGTATTGAATGCCTTTTATTCCAAATTATCTATGAACTAAATAGGAAACTCAGATTTAGAAGAGAAAGACATTCCTATGAACATTGGTTTCGACTTGCTTAAATGAAGTAAATCCTAAATCAATCCACTTTACAAGTTTTAGTGTCTAATCTAATTGAAATCTGATACCTTAGCCAATTTCTGTCATTTTATTAAGTCTAGTAATTTTTAATTCATATTTTGCATCTTGCATATTTCCTTGATTTGCTTATCTTATTATATTTTGAAATCAATCAATTCTTGATCGTCTGAGTAATTTTGTATCGGTTAATTTAATTATCTTACATGTTGGAATCCTTTAGGTACGATATTCGATTTTTACTTGTCGACAGGGTACACTTGCCTCTAATTTTGTCTAGATAATTAGACCGCAACAAGTTTTTGGTACTGTTGTTGGGGAATTTCCTTATTGTGAGTCATTAGGTTAGACGGTATTAATTATCTCAAATTTAATTCTTGCTTCGTTATTTATTTGCGTATTTTAGTTGTTTGCTTGATTGCTTTACTTCGGTGTGTTTTAATTTAAATTCTAAGCTCTATTATTATTTTTTTTATTTGTTTCATTTTATTTATGCTCACTCATGGTCAAAAGCCCGAGAATTTGCTATTAGATATTGAGATTGAAAAACTACTCGCAGGTTGCGCAAGAAAACCAGGTTAGCCTGGAATAGTTACACAGGAGAAGGGATTAGAGAAGAGCAGTTTGTAGAGATGGAACAACACGAGGAGGGGTTGATGCCACATCCTGAAGATAAAAGGGAGTTGACTATGATGGATTTGACTGTGGGGAAAAACAATAGACCCATGCCTCCCATTATAAGGCCAACGATCACAGCTGTGGGTTTTGAGATTCCTCACAACATTACATCCATGGTGAGAGCATCTCAGTTTGGAGGATTACCTTTGGAGGATTCGAACACCTATTTGGAAACCTTTCTGGATATTTGTGATTTGTTCAAGCAGTGAGATTAAGGTTATTCCCATTTTCTTTAAGGAATAAGGCCAAAGCATGGTTGGCCAGTTTGCAGTCAGGATCGATTACTCCATGGGATAAGATGATGAGATTATTTCTGGCTAAATTTTTCCCTCCTGCCAAGGTTGCAAAGATGAAAAATGAGAGCACTTCCTTCACCAAATATGAAAATGAAAGTCTATATGAAGCGTAGGAGCAATTTCGAGATATGTTGACACAGTGTCTTAGTCATAGGTTCTCCATATAGCAGCAGATTAATACTTTTTATACAGGAATGACCCCATCGATAAGGAATACCATAGATGCTACAGTAGGAGGTAGTTTAAATAGAAAGGCGTCAGATCAGGCCTACAGGTTGATTGATGAGATGGTCACTAGCAGATTTCAGTATCATACAAATAGGCATCGCAAACAATCTACAGGAGCTCGTGTAGTACGCAACACAGTGGCTTTATCAACTCAAATGGATGTTTTGACGAAGAAGCTAGATAATTTGATGCACAATGTGTGAGGAGGAATTAGTTCTTCATTGAGGAGTTATACTATATGCGAGCATTGTGGTGGAGATTCCCATGCGTCTTTTGAGTTTCAAGTTGGGAATCCTTTTGCTCAAGAGAAAAAAGAGGCCCATTACGTGGGAAATTATAATAGACAGAGAGGGGATCCATATTCTAACACCTACAACCTAAGGTGGAGGTGGCGGAACGATTAGATGGCATAACCACAGTCATCCAATGTTTAGAGACAGCTACCTCCAGGTTTTAAGGCTCCTAATCCTATGCCACTAAAGAAATCTAATCTCAAAGAGCTACTCTTGAAGTACATCTCTACTACTAAGGTTAGGATACATAATTAGGAATCTTCTATCACAAATTTAGAGAATCAAATGAGCCAAATTGCAAGTTTATTGAAGGAAAGACCTTCGGGTTCATTGCCTAACAACAATACTGAGGCCAAATCGAAAGAACATGCAAAGGCAATCTTATTGATGAGTGGCAGAAAGCTTGAGGAAGTTAAGGAGAAGCAAAAGCATAAAGAAGTGGAAAAAAGTGAAGATGAAGAGAGTCGAGAGGGTAGTAGGTACGCTAAGGAAGCACCAGATGCAAAGGAGGATCATCCAAGGTTATTTACTGACCCCATCACCCATCCAGTAAGACCTCAGATTCCTTATCCTCAGGTTAAAAGTTAAGCAATTAGATAAGCAGTTTGGTCATTTTCTTGAAATATTTAAAAAGTTACATATAAATATTCCTTTTTTTTAGGCCATAGCTCGGATGCCTCCTTATGCTAAGTTTTTGAAAGAAATTTTGTCTAATAAGAGGAGGCTTAAGGAGTATGCCATGGTGAAGCTGAATGAGGAGTGTTCGATTATATTGTTGAAAAAGTTTCCACTGAAGCTTAAGAATCTAGGGAGTTTTACTATTCCTTATGTTATTGGTGATTTGCATATATATAGGGCTTTAATTGATTTGGATGGCATTAAATTAATGCCTCTTTATGTTTTCAGGAAGTTAGGATTGGTGGAGCCCAAACCCACTATTGTTTCGCTTTAGCTGGCAAATAGGTCCATCACTTATTCCAGGGGAGTCATTGAGGATGTATTGATCAAGGTCGAGAAGTTAATCTTTTCGGTGGATTTCTTAGTCCTTGACATAGAGAAAGATAGAGACATCCCCATCATTCTTAGGAGACCTTTCATGGCCATTGCATGGACCATCATCGATGTGCAGCATATAAAGCTCATCTTGAGACTTCAAGATGAAGAACTAGTGTTTGATGTGTTCGATGCTATGAAGCATCATTTTACTCTTGACTCGTCCCATTTTATTGATATTTATTCTTCTGATGCTGATAATTCTTCTATTGTTTGTGCAGGTTTGTTAGAAGGGAGAGCACAAGGAATGATCGAAGAGTCAGGGGAAGAAATGCGAAAAAAGTTGGAGTATATTGGAGTTGAGCTGGAGCAGGCCTGTTGGACACATTATAGAGCATATGAGCCTCTCTAATATCTAGCCAACCTATTTTTGAAGCCTTCAATTGAAGAGCCTCCTTCTCTTGACCTTAAACCTCTTCCGATTCATTTGAAGTATGTTTATCTTAACCCACCTAAGTGCTTACCAGTTATCATTTCTTCTTGTTTGTTAGGTGCCATGGGGGAGCAGATGTTAAGGGTATTGCAGGGCCACACATGAAGGAGGTAGTGAAAGATCAGGTAGTAAAGCTTATAGATGCAGGTATTATCTACCCTATGTTTTATTTTGGTTAGGTTAGTCCTATTATAGCGCCCCCTCACCGTAGGGTATGAATCGGGATACCCGTAGGTACGCTCCGACGCATAACCCACGATAAGAGTGCACTACGCGAGACATCATACTAAAACCTGCATGGCATCGCAACACAAAACTCACAATAGCAGAAATCACTACGTATTTAAAACTCAAAACATTAA
>JANIPM010000006.1:4377326-4388753 GCA_027478405.1 Erythroxylum cassinoides
TTCCAATCGATACCTTTACTTTGGTTCAATCCATCCCTTTCAAATTAACACCAAAAGCTATGACCTTTGATGGAGACGCAAAAGAAAAGTGTTAAGAATCTAAGGGTTCAAGAATCACTTCATTTGAAGGTCGGACAAACAATTTATGGCCGAACGAAGTAAACAAGATTTTGTCCTCACTCATATTGAACTTGTCTCGGGACAAACGGCATAACTCTCATTAGAGATGTTAGATTAAGATTTAAGATCATCTTAGGATGATTTCAAAGATAACTTTGAAATCTACAACTTTGAAGAAGACCTTGAGGTCAGATTTTATCATCTGCAGGGTCAAAATGGACCAGATAATAGGATTAGACGAAACCAAATGAAAAAGCTGATGAATGGAAAAAGACAGAAGAAGTGGAAAAATTGCTATAACTTTCCCTATAGACATCGGATTAAGATGTTCTTTATAAGGTTCGAAAGAGAACTTCAAGACCTACAACTTTCATAAAGACCTTGAAGATAGATTCTATCGTTTGAAGGGTCAAAAAAGGAATAGAAAATAAGTTAGGCGAAAAAACAGAAGAAGCAAAACACAGAAGAAGATGACGTCATTACAGAAGAAACACAGAAGGAGATGACGTTATCACAGAAGAAGTAAAAAGGCAGAAGAAACAAAAAACAAAAGAAGAAAAAGGTAGACAAAGAAAAACAAAGAAGAAGCAAAAGGTAGAAGGAACAAAATATAGAAGAATTAAAAAGGCAGAATGAGCAAAACACAGAAGAAGCAAAAGGCAGACGAATAAAAACACAGAAGAAGACGCATCAGCAAAACACAGAAGAAGACACATCAGCAAAACATAGAAGAAGACACGCCAGCAAAACACA
This sequence comes from Erythroxylum cassinoides, assembly GCA_027478405.1. Classification (NCBI taxonomy): domain Eukaryota; kingdom Viridiplantae; phylum Streptophyta; class Magnoliopsida; order Malpighiales; family Erythroxylaceae; genus Erythroxylum; species Erythroxylum cassinoides. The sequence continues at coordinate 4,378,200 of JANIPM010000006.1, forward strand.
GAAGAAGACGCGTTACCAAAACACAGAAGAAGACGCATCAGTAAAACACAGAAGAAGAGAAAGACATAAGATACAAAACATAGAAGAAGCAAAAGGAAGATGAAGCAAAACACAGAAGAAGATGACGCCATCACAAAGGAAACACAAAAAGAGATGATGTCATCACAGAAGAAGCAAAAAGACAGAAGAAGCAAAACATAGATGAAGTAAAACACAAAATAAGATGACGTCATCACAAAGGAAACACAAAAGGAGATGACGCCATCATAGAAGAAGCAGAAAGGCAGAAGATACAACTCCTCTCTTGCACATCTTCCCTTATAAGGACCATGCCTTTCAGCTCAGACGTCCAAAATCTTCTTACTATATATCATTGGAAATATAAAAGAAAGACTTACAACTTACTAGAAGACACACTTGCCCAAATTAGCCTAGATTAATCCATAATTGCCCTCGAATTCAGAACATAAATTTTTCGTTCATCCACCTACGCACTACACTTAGTTCTCAACTTCATGACAAATTTTGAGATTCTTAAAGATAGGATCTAAATTCAATGTCTTCATAAGAAATATAGCCATATGTTTCTAGTTTAATGCAAATTAAGAATCATATTGTTTGGATAAGAAGATAAAAAGTTGTGGCTAAAATACTGAAGCATACTCCATAAACATTTTCCAGATCAACCATCCATTTTTTTTCACAATCGTTCCTTAATACAAATCATACTAAGATCACCTTTTCTACTTCATTTACTCCTCATTCTCAACTCCATCTCAAATCAATATCATCCAAAGAAAATATATAGTCTATGATTAATCATGAACACCAACAACAGAACATACACATATGTATATATTCTTCATCAACTTACTACACAAATTCAAATTCATTTTTTCTTTCATTCTACTTCTAACTTTCACCTTAATTCTTCCCATTTCAAAATCTCTTATCCACTAAAACACCAAGGCAAAATATGAATCTATCCACATTTCTCCTTCTCTACTTTACTCTTGTCTATTATTTCTTGGTTCAAGAATTTTCATTCATTTGTTCTTTACTCATGACTAATTACCAAAATTTCTTATTTTCCAGTTTTAACTTCTAAGAAACGTTTGGGATCCAACTATTCTCCCCCATAAAGAATTTCATCCTCGAAATTCTTACCTAAGTGATCAAACAGATGGAGGTAACGTTGTCTTATGTTTTCCTCAATCTCCCTAGTAACTTCTTCACTTGAATAATTTCTTTCAAATGATCTTAGTCAAAAGACTCACTCAGTCTTTCAATCACTCATTTAATCATTCACTTTCTTAACGAATAACACCTATATCAGATTATATTGATATCTCTTAACATATTTGACATTTTGCACTCAATCTAAGCACGCCTTGGGGAGGTGATACTCTTATAAACATTTCATCCTTTGCTTTATAGTTCACATCTTTATAGTATCAGTACACTTTACTTTTATTTCTATCTCAGTTTACTCCATACTTTTGGTATTGATCCACTAACTCCTTTATCTTTTTATTAGGTATAAATATTTCTCCTTTTCGATCACAAAGCCTCATCTTCCAATTTAAACTTAGAATTAAGATCCATTTTCAATTCCTTAATAAGATTCTCAATTTTTGAATCCTTAATTTGGGATAAATCAAGCCCCACATTGTATGCTTCTTTTTACTCTAGTTCTGATAATCCTCAATATTGAGTTTCTGCTTAAGGTATTTGATATAACACATAGCCTTACTTAAAATTTATCACTTGTACAATCATGGTCTTTTGATATTTATATCAATCTTCTCGGTCTCATATTCAATTATCTCGATTCAGTGATTGCCTCAAACTTTTATGATCTGTACTTGTATATGTATATATCCCAAGTATTACTTTACATATACTGTCTCTAAACTTCAAAACAATCACTACTATAGTATCTCTAAATCATATATCGAATAATCAACTCATAGGACGTTAGTTGTCTCCATACATAGGAAATCACTTGGTTCTGCTGCGTTGGATTCATCCAAATCTCTTATATAATGTCATTGCATACTATAGAATCTCTAAATCCATACGATATAATTAATATCAGTATGATTTCTCAAAATTTTCTTTACTTTCATTACTCATATGCATTACACATTTTTCTTCACATATTCAAACTATTCTTCTCAAAATTTTGAATACCTTTAATACATCATCAAATTTCACTTGGATCACTTTAATCTTCAATACCATGGTACTATCGAGGCAATTGTTAATGCAAACAATTATTATCAAACTCCATATGTGTTGGATCCCATTTCCGGAACCCAACCTTGAAGCAAACCATCATCGAACATCTAAAGCGTGGTTCCTTGAAATCTCTTCTTGCTTTGCTACCTCAGATGTTGGGACTCGATTTTTGAAACCGAAGCCCAACCTTGAAAACATAAATCAAAAACATGTACCAAACGTGAGCGGACTTATACTTAAACAAAGGGGCGGAAACAAATCAAAAATGGAAACCATGAAATCAAATCGGATCAAAAGCGAAGGAAATCGAAAGCCAATCGAAGGCTCGGAATCAAAGAAAACCAAACGGCTCAATCAAATCTAAAACAAGTTTCCCACATCCGAAAACGTGTACTTTGAAAAAATATTGCGTTGTAAACCTATAAGACTATCTTGTTCTAACCAATCCAATTCGGTATAAATTTTTCTTTTTCAGCATTTTCATTATACTCAATCTCATACAAGCAATCTTAATTTCCCCTTAGGAAATTCATCCTCATGCAAACCTCAATTCTTAAAATCTTCTTAACACTCATTCTCATCTCATCAGTATTCATACATAAGTCATATTCATATATCAAATCATTAAACCAAAATTCAATCAATCCCATTCATGTAGCGCCCCCTTACTGTAGGGTATACACCGGGACGCCCGTAGGTTATTCCGATGCATATCCTGCAATAAGGGTGCACTACGGACAATCACTACATTACTTCACATGGCATCATAATAAACATCAGTGCATAAAAATCACTAATCTTTGAAACCAAAATACTTTCTCATTTCATTTCATTGAAACCATAAATGTACATATCTGTCATTGTTCACTATCTGTACATTACTCCAAAAAGGAAACTAAAACAAAGCCTAACTAGGTCATCCCCAAAAATCCCAGCTGACCGACCTGTGAGCCATGACTTCTCTTGCTAACATGATCTACACGGCAGGAAAAGTCCCTCTAGAGCTAGGAGTCTACTCTCTCGGTCCTAAAAAATAATTTGCAATGTTGGGTGAGTTTGCGAACTTAGTGAGGAACCATCATCGATGGTTCACCCAATTCATGCATATTCACTTAATTCATAGATTATCGTACAATAACACATTCAGAAATACACATGATTTTCATTGCACAAGTATAAGGCGTTTCGCCTTTCACCCAATCCCATATTCAATCAAATGCATATGAAATGCGTATGTGACACTTTCCCATTTTATTACGGTGTTGTGACCGAGCGCCTGAACTGTCCCAAAATGGGCGCATTAATCGGTGAGCCTAAGGCTCTGTAATACGGTGAGTTCGAGGCCCTGATACGTTGAGCTTTAATCTCTCGGTGGCTACTCCGGTCACAACTGTCATTATCTGATCATGCCTTTATGCATGAAATGCAAATGTCCCAATTAACAGTAATTGCACCACAAATTCATCCACACATCCCAATTAGGCAATACATCAATTCACATATCACATTTACCACCTCAGAAATAAGTAGTCACAATTTCACAAACAGATAACACTTTTATGTCAAGGTTCCCCATACTTTGGACACATTCGGTCCGAAATCCAGTCACAAACAAACATATAAGCCCTCCATTATTCTCCACAAAGATATAAGTGTAGAACTTTAACAAATAAAGATTGAGGAACCAAATAGGTTACTCACCAATTAACTTCCGAGCTAATGCCGGGAAGTCTCAGCAACATCGGTGGATCAACGCTCCAATTGTGTCTCTATAACAATCAAAATATAAATATCCATTACCAAGTGTACAATCAACAATATTCAATAATGCACAAGCAGCGATTAAAAATGCGTACAATGCATGTTCATGACATTCCCGACACTATTCTAAAACCTTCTGTCACAACCCTTTTTCTCTAAATGATAGAAATTCATAGACTCCATAACTCATTTAATTTAATTTAGAACTCCAAAAGTTACACTCCAACATATGGGGACTATTCTTATATCGAAAATATATTCACGACTCAATTTCCATCAAAATTCAAGAACTTTCGAGATTAATTCAGAACTTGCATTCTTATAAACTTGTGGTTCTTTGTCTCTAATTTACAACAAATCAAAGATCACTTCATTTGGACATCTATGTCAAAACTTATTGCTAAAGAATCAAAGCATACCCATATACAAAGAAGTCCTCGCCACGATGCAAGGTAGCTCGCCGCGGCGAGAGCACTCGCATTTGCCGCGACGTGTGCGCTTGCGCGTACCACGGCGTGCATGCTTGTGCTCGTCGCGGCGTGCGTCCCTGCACTCACTGCGGCGTGAAACATTTTGCGCGATATCCTAGAAACTCTCCGAAACCAGATTTCTTTCCTTCTGTTAAATTATAATCCATCAATCCTCATTCAAAACACTTCAAAACTACATAATACACCAAACTAACTCATCCCTAAACTTCAATTCACCAAATATCAATTATCCCTCATCCTACTCATACAAAAACAAGATATAAGCATGAATTTACATCGTCCCAAACATATACTTATTTTAAGCATCAGATACTCTAATTAATCATCAAATCAAACCACCTATAACATGTAAAACAATAACTTACTTAGTTTATCTTCAAATTCCTCAAAATATTCCAATCCTCTAACTTTTACAAACACCAACGGCCCTCACTCAATCCCACCATAATCATCACCATCTCAAGGCTAAAAGTTTGGTTGGTGTGTGGATAAGGAAGAAGAAGCAAGCAAACAAGAAGAAATGAGGGCTAGGATAAGCAAGGAAGCAGACCTACGAAGAAGAAAAAGAAAAGCCAAAAAGGAGATCAAATTTTTCTTCCAAAGACAAGAAAGCATCGTGCAAGCAAATATAAGGGAAACAAGGGTTTTAATCAAACCCAATAAAGTGCTTAAGGCATGTTTGGCAAGTGACTTAGGTCACTTGCCACTTGTCCACTCTTTATGGCCTAAATCCAATTTCTTAATCTACTGATCTCCCAAATTCCAATGGCTCTAAGCAATAAATCCTAAAACCATGCATCTAATTTTTCAGTGCCATTGGACAATCATATTCGGAACCGAAAATTCAATTAATAAGCCATTTGGTCATTTTTTCGGTCCGAACATTGAACCACAAAAATTCCAGAAAATTTTTCCATAAATGTAAGAATACACAAATTTTACTCAAATTCAATGTTTCAATCCCCTATATCACATTTTTCACTCCAATTCTACTTTCAAACACAAATAACACAATGTTCACAGAAATTTCATTTATATACTCTTATGCCGGGAAATATCATGAATGCATGTACACTCATATGCATGTATAACAATTACCATTTATCTAAATATATAGAGGCTAAATAATGCATGAGCATGCCGAAATATGCATTCTCATTCCTAACCCGTTCCCAATATCCAATTTACCCTTCCCATCAGTGACGGGATTTTACATTGAAAACATGTCAGACGAGGACAAGCTCTTCAACTTTTTGTCTGGGTTACAACAGTGGGTGCAAATGGAGTTGTAGAGGCAAAATGTGAAGCACATGGTTGGTACAATCGCTGTCGCTAATGCCTTGGTGGACTTTCGAGCGATGAAGGAAACTAAGGCAAGCTCCTTTAATTCTGCGAAGGGTAAAGGCCATGCTCAACAAGAGAATACTGAGGGGAAGAAGAAGAAGAAGGAACGAAGAAGGGAGACTTTAAGGGAAAAAGCAAGCAACATGGTGGCTCCAAAAGTGGGGAAATGTCCACCAAAAAAGACAAGATTACTTGTTATCTGTGTGATAGATCGCATTATATATGAAAATGTCTAAGGAAAGAGAAGCTAAACACCTTGATAACTGAAGAAGAGAGAGAATCTTTGGATGATGCTTGTAAGTGACCAAATGTTTTTAGGGCAAAACGATGCTGAGAATTACACAGGCCCAAGTAGTAGCAATAAATACAATTCCAGCCCAAGATCAAATATTCATCAAAATATTTAGCATCCTCATGACAAATGAATGCACCTGTAAGACACTCAATAATATTCCATTATGTTGTAACAAACTTAGTTGTAAATATTCCCATTTTGATGTACAAAAAATATAAACTTCTATATATATACAATCAATGAAAAAGGGAAAAACAACAATTAAATCACAAACTTTTTATCTTATTCTCATTTCGTTTTCATGGTATCAGAGCTTTGAAGGACAAACGTCCATGGCTCACGTTTCAGAAGCTTCTTCTTCTGCCAATCATCCTTCTAAACCTCACCAAACAACCACCACAAATATGCCTTCTCTAGATTTTCCCATGCTTGCTAAAACTCTTAATTTCAACTTACCTATTAAGTTGGATCGAAATAACTAAATCAACTAGTGTGCACAAGTTTTAGCAGCTATACGTGCCCTGGAGCTTGAAATCTTCATCACACCAGGCATCTCACCACCTAATCCAATCATTAGCACCACTTCCATCACTGCAGAAGTTTAGCCTTCATCAAATCCAGATTTTCGAGACTGGAAACATTCTGATCAACTTCTCCTTTGCTGGTTGCTCTCCACCATTGGTGATGATGTGATTGGATAGGTCAACACATCTTCTACCTCACTTGAGGTATGGTAAACGCTTGAGAGGTTGTATGCTCAAACATCCATGGTTCATGTCCTGCAGCTCAAGCAACAGCTCTCTACAATACAAAAAGGTGCTTTTAGCATTTTAGAATATATACAGAAGATTAATGGCAAACGCTTGAGAGGTTGTATGCTCAAACATCCATGGTTCATGTCTTGCAGCTCAAGCAACAGCTCTCTACAATACAAAAAGGTGCTTTTAGCATTTTAGAATATATACAGAAGATTAAATCAATTGGAGATTTTTTCTAGGTGGCAGGTCATCCAATTCCTAAGCATGAACTTATCCTAAGTGCTCTAAATGGCTTAGTCCATGAATATGATCTGGTGGTTGTCTTTCTCACTCACACCATGAAGGCTTCTGCCTTACAAGACACTCAGTAGACATTGATCATGCATGAAACTCGGATTGAACAACTCAACACTCTCTCTACACAAGCTACTATCACTACACCTACAGCTAACATTGCTTCCTATAATAGAGATAACATAGAGGAAAAGGAGGCCGTGGCAGAAATGATCGATGGACCAGAGCTGGAAGAATTTTTTATCAGTTATGCCAAAAACCTGGTCATGACGCTCTCAAATGTTCAAGCGTCTTGACCAAACTTGGCAAGGTTCCCAAAGCTTACAAAAATGGAGATCACAAAATCAATCTCAGCACGCTTCAGGTAGTTTTCAGCAACATGGATCTGGTCCCTCGACTTTTATTGCTCACAATCAGCCCTCTACATACACTCCTACAGATCCTGGTAGTGACTTAGCATGGTTTGTAGACAGTGGTGCTACAAACCATGTCACATCCGACTTGAACAATCTGACAGTTAGCTCTAACTATGAAGGCAAGGATCATCTTACTGTAGGTAAAGGTAGTACTCTATATATAGCTCATACAGGCTCCTCTTCCATTAAGTTTCATGAAAATAAACACACCCCCTTAGTGTTGAGCACCGTTTCTAAAACCTAACTCTTACTTTGATACCACACATGTTGGACCCTGTTTCTAAAGCCCAACATTCCGGAATGTCATGAGACGTGAGCGTGCGTATTTTCCTATAGGATTATTTAAGAGAACCCTCATTAGCCATCATCCGATAAGAGTGGTAGCCCACACCAGTCAATCACCATAAACACCATATGAACTCTTCAAGAAAATTGTATCTCTAAGTCTCTAGTTTATTTTTAAGTAAGAACCATCTCAATCGGAGCTTTATGGTTCAAGATATCAGTAAAATACCAAAGTATGTGTGGTAAACAACCAATTCATGCTCTTCCAATCAATTTCCTCACTTTCCCTCCATCAATCTTTTCCAAATTAACACCAATGGATACCAATTTATATGGAGAGATAGAGAAATGTATTAGGAATCTTTTTCTTCAAGAATCAGCTCATTTGGAGGTCGGATGGTGAAGTTATGGCCAAAAGATTCAAATATGTTTATGTCCTAAATCATATTGTACCTGTCTTGGAACAATTGCCATAACTTTCAATAGAAATGTCGGATTGCATTCGTTCTTCAAATATGTGAAAGAGGACTTCTATATCTACAACTTTTATGAAGACCAAAAAGTAAAATTCTGCATTCAAAAGGGTCAAAATCACAATTTACTGTAGTTATCCTGTGAATGTCCGTTTAACAGACATACATGTCCTCCTAATGGACATAGATGAGCTTGGGAGTGCTTTCCAGACCCGAGAATGTCCGTTTCACGGACATGAATTGGACTGGGGGCTCTTTTCCACCTGAGAAGGTCCATTTAATGGACCTAAAGTCCATCTAATGGATATTGGTGATCCAAAACTCCTTCCAAAGCCTCTCTAAAGATTCCTACATCCATTCTAACATCATTTTCACTCATGATCTTCCCAAATTCACTTCTTATAATGTAATATCACTTCTTAGACATTCAATTACCAAAATAATTTCATAAATCTCCCAAATCTCAACTCAAATGATTCATCACATGCAACAAATTCACATCTTTCACCATAGTTGTTATGTGTACATTATATGCAGCATCATCAATTATAATGCTCATATCTCTTAACTCCGATAGCCAAAATTTACATACTTTATAGCGTTGGAAAGCTAAGAGGATAAGCTACAACTTTCCAGAAGATAACTTTATCTAATTCGGCTAGATTAATGCAATTTTTCCCCTGAATTCAAAGCACTATTCCTATCTTTCTTTTCCATTATATATCTCACTTATATGTAACAACAATTTGTATTTAAATTTTATTATCTTAATTTTATAAATTCTCCAATTGTACCTAATTCCAACTTAACCTCATCCTTAATTAATTCATATGTCAACTCCACCTCATCCATACCCAAATTCACATTTAAATTTGGCTATCATCCATACACAAATTCATATACATTTCAAGCCACAATACATTAATGTTCCAAAATCTCCAAATTACACAAGATACTTGAATAATAATTGCTCAAAATGCAATGAATAGGGGAAGAAGATTGGGGGTGAACTTGAAAGATCGTTGGTAACAAGTTTATAATGAGAAACATGCTAAAACCATTGAAATGTTCATTGTCATAGAAAATTCTTGTTGAATTATAAAACACATGTTTCTCAAAATTCTCGTCATGTAATCAAATTCACAACCAAGACAATTTATGCATTCTTCAACTTGTTCACAAATCATAAACACATAAGCACATCATATTAGTTTTGGCAGATCCATAAATATGACGAACTACACAATTCCACATAATGGTCCTATGTAGTCGTAAACTTGAGGGAGCCTATGAAGGAGCTCCGTGCCATTAGCGGGCAGACTGGAGAAGCTTTTAACTTGGTCAACGTGCACGTGACATTCTTGAATGGATTACACAAAACTCACATAACATGTAATTCATTACTTGAAAACAAATTGCCCAAATGGCAACATTTCGGAAGCTTGGTTTTTCATGAGCATGCAATTTTTTGAAAACCCTTTCATTTAGCAATTCACAATTCATCATCAAAATTTCATACATCGAAACATGTAGCAATTTCACAAATCATTTAAAGAAATAAAAGCAACATTTATGAGGTAATTGAAATCATTTTATCCTCTTGCTTTAAAAGGAAACATTTATGGCTCATTACTCAATTATAAACATGAAACCCACCTTGAATTCCTAGCTTAAAGACTTGCTCAAAATGACCTCTCCCCTTGCTCTTCTTGCCTCCATTGATTTCCTTTATCAAAGGCAAAATTTCCATTCAATAGGAATATCAATTGAGAACCTAAAGGAACATATTCATAAAATTGATCCTAAAATCCTTAAACCCATTCATTTCTTAAGCTATATAAACAAAAACCCTCTCAAAAATCCAAAATATTAAGATCAAACTTACCTTGAATCTTCACCAAATAGTGAGATTGTGTAGCGCCCCCTTACCGTAGGGTACACACCGGGACACCCGCAGGTCGCTCCGACACGTAACCCACGATAAGGGTGCACTACCGAGCAACCCAACTATACTCCACATGGCATCAATATAAATATCACTAATTTTTGAAACCAAATATACTTTTTCATTTCATTATTAGAATCCATAATTACACAGTTCTGTCAAAGATCACTGTCCATACAATACTCAAAAGAAACTGAAACAACTCCTATCTAGGTCATCCCCAAAAGTCCCAGCTGACCCACCTCTGCGCC
>JANIPM010000006.1:4396820-4406839 GCA_027478405.1 Erythroxylum cassinoides
GAAAAATTGTTACAAGTTTTAAATGTTTTGATAAATTAAGAAAATTTCAGAAATTATGAAAATTGTTACTTTCATTGGTTTTTGTAATGACTTAAGAAATTGTTACAATTGTTAATTTGATTGTTTTCGAATGATTGTAGCATTCTTTATTTTTGAATGATTGAAGAATTACTATGTGATTTCGTTTTGTTGTGTGAATTTTGATTATTCCTAAAATCATTGCTTTCTTGGATGATTGCGATTATGTTAGGTGTATTCGATTGGTTTTGTGAATTCTATTGTGTTGAGTTTGACATGATCATGAAAAGACTTAAGTTTTGAAATATGCCTTCGGGCGTTTCGATTCTCAAGTGTGAATTATGTGTTATGTGGGTTTGGTTAGGTCCCATAAGTTAGAGTCAAGTGCACTTGTCTCCTTTTCATAGGCTTCGCCCGCCTGCCCGCTAAAGGCATTAGAGCTCCGATTTCAGACTCCCATAAGTTCACGGCTACACTGGACCGCTATGCGGGAAAGTGTAGTAAGTTCTGATCATAGCTGCATAGGACCGCTATGCGGGAATGTGCAGTACATTCCGTTTTGGACAGACCCAAACCATTTCTAAAGTGATTATGTGTTTTTTATTTTGTTTATAATGTGATACATTTATAATTGTGATACATTCATGTTTTGAATTTGTTTATGAATTGTGAGAAATTTGAGAAATTTAAAAAAAATGAGAAAGTGAGTTTTCAACCATGAAATTTTGGAAATTGTTATGATTGTTTTTGAATAGTTGAAAAGTTTGAGAAAAAAGCTTTTGAAGAATTTTCTACTGTGAAATTGCTATGAAATAGCAAATGTTTTGAAAAAGACGATTTTTGCTTATCTTTCGATTTATAAACATGTTATCCACGAGCTATAAGCTCACCCCCTTTCATCCCCATCTCCAGGTATTGAGCAGGAGATCGGATGAAGGAAAGTCCAGATATTTGTTCAATTTTGCTTATTTTGTGTTTAGAATCTTAGGCTTTTGGTATTGATCTGTATATGGCGTGAAATGCCATTAAGATTTTTGTAAGCATTAATTCATAATGTGTATGAAGTATGGATTTGTGTATTGAATTGAGTTACAAAATTTGTGTATGATTATGGGATATAAATTGTGATTGTGTATGAATATGATTGGTTTGGGTTTGGATTGATTTATGAAATTGTAAATTGAATTGAGATTTGATTAAGACTTATTGAAGTGTTTTAGGTATAGGATTGTGTTTGTTTATGCTGGAATGCCGGACAGGAGGTCCGATGCATTGTGTTGCTGGATTGGTATGATTTATAGAAGTGAGTTTAAACCTTTTGCAGATTTTTGGGTTTCATAAAATACAGTCGTTATGCTGCCCAATTTTTTTTAAAAAAAAGAGATAAATAAGAATTGGTTAAAAGATCAATTATGGGATATGTAGGAATGTATAAGAAGAATCTTATGAATTGGGATTTGGTTTTGAGGATGAAATTTCTAATGGGGAAATTATATTTGTTTTGATTTGTATAAGATTGAATAAAGATGAAATGAATGAAAAAAAATTTATACCAGATTTGATTGGCTTTAGTCTAAAAGGTTTCCAACACTAATTTAGTTTACTAAGATATACGTTTTTGGATGTCGGACTTTCCGCCACTTTGTTCTTCAATTTTGGTTTTCTGAGGTCGGATTAGTTCCACACGATTTGGTTGCTTTCGTATTCCGTTCCTTCGATTCATTTTCGATTTGCTTTCGTTCGTTTTGCTTTGTTTCCGTTCTTTCGTTTTGATTCGTTCTTAGCGTTCTATTCTTTTGTTTCACTTTCCGTTTTAAAACTCCGTTTTTCTGGTTGGGGTCCGGTTACGAAATCAGGTCGCAACATGATTCTTCCTCTTTTCTTCCTCTTTCCCTTCTCTCTTCTCCCTTGATTTTTCTTCTTCTTTTTCTCTCCCACGTTTTTCTCTCTTCCTCTCTATTTCGCGTTGCTTTCTTCTCCTTCTTCTAATTTTAAGACACATTTTAGCTTATTCTTCCAAAAATTCCCCTCACTTACTTGGACTTTCCCATTTTGCCCCTTGTTTTGTACTTTATGACTCTAACCCTTCAATCCACTTAACACCATATTGATTCTAACTAAGTCCCACTCTTTCCATCAAATTTTCAATCTTTATTCATACCTACTAAATAATTGACTCAATTCTAAAAATAATTTATTCAACAAACAAATAAACATAAATAAATTGTTAAACAATTAATAAGAAATTTAGAAAAATCAGGATCCAACATATAGTGTATGTCAAATGGGAAAATAGGCGAGAATGTCACATAAAAAGGTTAGACACGTTACTTCCTCACCTATATTGGAATTAATTCATATGCATTTAGTAAGTCTAACGTAACATGCTAGTATTGGTAAAATGAGGTAGTTGTTGACATGTGTTGATTATTACTTTAGATATACTTAGGTATCTTTCTTGAAAGAAAAATAATATGCATTTCAGACATTTAGAAGTTTATATGTACATATTACAAATTAGAAAAATATGACAGTTTTGAGAATAAGATTTGATCATGGAAGGGAGTTTGAGAATACAAGCTTTAATGACTTTTATGATAAATATGATATCATGCAAGAGTTTTCAACACCTAAAAATCCACAACAAAATGAAATTGCAAAAAAGAAGAATTGAACACTTCAAGAGATGGCCAGATCTATATTGAATGGAAGAAGAATATCAATGAGGTTTTGGGTTGAAGTAGTAAACACAGCATGTTACATATACAACGGAGTTTATCTTAGAAACATCTTGAATAAAACACCTTATGAACTATGGACAGGAAAGAAACTTGATGTTGAATACTTTTATATATTTGGCAGCAAGTGTTACATTCTCAAAGACTGAGAATAGCTTGGGAATTTGGAAGTAAGAGTGATGAAAGCATTTTTTTTATATATTTAATCCATAGTAAGGCATATTATGTGTTAAATCAAAGAATTAAGACAATGATGTAATCTGTAAATGTTGTGGTAGATGATGTGTATCAAATAATTGATAAAGTCGTAGATGAAAATCTTCAAAATCAACCTCACAGACCATGATAAAGAAGCAATGAAAAAAAATCAGAATCTGCCCAAATTTATAGTTAGTTACTGCTAGTAAAGAAGCTGGCCAGATAAAAAAATAGTTAGTTGGTTTGGAGGAAGAAACCAACTAGACACCTTATGCAGAAATAATCTTTATGAATAAAGAAGATTCAAGGAGAGTGATTATAACAAAGATCCTCCATCATGAATCAGATGAAGTCATCCTATCGAGAATGTGATTGGTGAAGTTAGTGATAGAAGGAAAACAATAGAAAGAAAAAAAGATAGATTATCGGGAACTTACAGGACTTTTATGTTATACTTCTTCATTTGAACTAAAGAATAGGAAAGAAGGATTGCAAAATGAATTCTGGATAGCAACTATGCATGATGGGTTAACATAATTTGTTCGAAATGATATTTGGGAATTAGTGTCAAGATCATCATATATGAATATGATTAGAGCACAATGGGTATTTTGTAACAAAACTGATGAAAAAGGTAATGTGACAAGAAATAAGGCTAGGTTAGTTGTTTAAAGATACTCTCAAATTGAAGGCATTGATTTTGATAAAACTTTTGTTCTAGTGGCAAGACTTGAGTCCATTAGACTTCTTTTGGCCATAGGGTGGGTGAAAGGATTTAGGCTCTACCAAATGAATGTGAAAAGTGGGTTCTTAAATGGAATTTTACAAGAAGAGTTATATGTTTAATAGCCAAAGGGATTCATTAATTTAATACATGTTGATTACATATTCAAGCTCAAAAAGGCTCTTTACAGTCTTAAGAAAGCGTCAAGGACTTGGTATGAGAGACTTATCTAATATCTACTAAATAAAGGATATAAATGATGATCTAATTTGATGATTACACAAATATATGTTGATGATATAGTGTTTGGTTCCACTCGTTGGAAGATGGTGGATGAATTTGTAAAGATGATGACACATGAGTTTGAGATGAGTATAGTCAAAGAATTGAATTTCTTCTTGGGATTACAAATCACGCAAGTGAAAAGTGGCATCTTTATGTCGCAAATCAAATATGTAAAGAATTTGGTGAAGAAATTTAGCCTTTAGAATGCACGGCATGTTAAAACACCTATAAATGTGTCAACAAAGTTGAATAAAGGTGATCATGGCAAAGGTGTTGATGTAAGTTTATATAGAAGCATTATTGGGAGTTTGTTTTATCTAACTGCGAGTATACCTGATATTTGTTATAGTATGGGAATATTTTCTTATTATTAATCCAATCCTGAAGAGTCTCATTTGAAAGCAGTAATGTAGTATCCCGTTTTTCCATATTAAGGGTTAAACCCTAGAATAGCAAATATGAGAGATAATATTGAGAAACTAGGACATGTGTTTCATGCTCAACCATCATTTAGCATATATACAAGTGAATTTGATAATTGCATACATTACAATGACTATACATGCACTCATTTGACATTTATTGGGTATAGTTGATCTTAAATGATTTTTTTAAATGATTATGATGTGAATAGTGGATATTTTGTCTTGAAAATTGATTTGGTGAATTATATTATTGACTTAATAATTTTTGGTGAAAATTTGGGAAAATCTAAAATTATAGATATTTAGGACTAGGAAAAATGCCAAGCAGAAAGATAATTGATAAATGACATTAGAAATAAATGTCAAATGGCAATAGAAATTATTGATAAGTGACATTAAGATTTAATGACAAGTGTCATAGAAAATTGGGAGAGAATTGGATTAGAAATTAAAAAACAAATGGACTAGAGATTAATGGTATTGAATACAATTATTATGTTATTTTGATTTTTATATGGTAAGTGTCATGACATATGTCATGACACCTACCAAGTAATCATTCACTTGCTTTGTTAAACCTACCCATGTTATTTGCATTATGATATTGTCATCACACCCACGAAGTAATCATTCACTTGCTTTGTTAAACCCACCCATGTTATTTTCATTTGAGAGATCATCTTTGTTTTGTCTCTCACGATTGCCTTATGCTCTCTTCTTCTTTATTTTCATTTTCTTCACTCACGATCTTCTCTCTCTCATCCTTATCACGTTGGGTTCTTGCTTTTCTTCACTTTGTTTCTTCAAGATCTTTGTTATCTTTTTATCTTGTTACTAAAAACCTAATCTACCCACCTCCATGTTGATGATCATGTGAGCCATGAAAAGCTAGGTTTACGTGAATTTTGAAGAAGCTTGGAGTTTTATCAAGTAAGTTATACTTTGATCTTCATGGGTAGTTGCAAATAAGTCAAATATGATGAATGATTAGAGATTTGATGACCTTGATCATGGAGCTTTATATACGCTTTAACGTGGGTGAAAATGTAAAGATATTTATGTTCTAAATTTTAGTGTGTTAATGTTATTCATGAGTTGTATAATAGAAGCATTTATGATTATTATTTAAGGATTGATTGATTGTGATAATGGTGTTTGAAGTGTGTTGGACGTTGATGAACAAATGGATACATCATGTACTTTTTGTGTAAATGATAAATAATAGTTTATGAGTTGTATTATGGATGACTTTATGTTGAAATTGATGTGAGAATGAAGAGGAAGTGATGTAGAGTTGATGAACTACTCATAAGATGGTTTGAATGTAACATATAGGAGTTGAAAATCTGGAAAAAAATTTGAAAAAGAATGGTTGGAATATGTTAGCTGTAACGTTTCCACTAGACATGCATCTATATTTTAGCCATATCTTGGTGCTTTGGATTTAATTAAGGTTTGAAATGAACCTATATGGTTGCCTAAGTAAGTGGTTAGGTGATTGATGAGTTTAGGATGTCGATTGACATTAGAATTGAAGAATGGATTGACTTGTTCTTATAAACAATATGAATTAAGTATGAATGAATGAGAATTGGGAAACCGTGTGTATGTATAATGCTAGGAAAGTATTGGTAAATATAGGTTTGATGAATAGATGATTGAGAAACTAAGGATATAAATTAAGAATGGGTTGGTGAACATTAGGGGTTCAAATCTAGAAAATTGGAGATGTTATGAGAATGAAAGTGAACCTATGATGGCTAAAGTGATTCAATTATATGAATGATGAGTATTAAGTAAAAATGAATGATAAATTAGATATTATGTGGTCTTAAAATGTTATAATGACCTTGATGGATGATTGAATGATGCACTTAGAATAATCTTGTACAAATGAGGTGTAAACCTAAGTTTAATTAGATATAAATGAGTTATAAAGTATGAATTGTCAAATTGAGCATGCATTATACATTACACATATGCATATATGTACAATTGAATGTTTTTGTAATTGTACAATTAGTAATGTGTGTGCAATATATGTATTGCATGAAGTTGATACACAGGGTTGAAAGTCAACATTCAGACATTCCGGATCATGGAAACAAATGCTAATCTGGAGCTTACTATGAGTTGACCTAGATGATCTTCGCTTAATTAATTATTTTTAAGCATCTGTACTAAATTAGTATTCATGTGAATATGAATGTGTTAGTTTTGGATATTGATAGTCTGAGGAGTTTGATAAATGTGAACATATTTGAAGTGCTTCATTGAATGTGAATGAGCAAAGAATAAGTGATTCTCAACATAACTATTGAATATATGGCTTGGGTCCGATGACATATAAAAGTGAATATGTAAAGTGAAATAAAGTGACTAATTGAATATATGTAAATATGATGCATTTCATTACATGAATGCATGAACGGATAAAGGTTGTTATGACCGGAGTAGCCACAAAAAAAAGAGCTTAAAGCTCAGAAAGTCATTAAGAGCTAAAGGCTCACTATGCATAATGAGTCATGTATCCCAACAGATAAGGAACAGTTATTAATGAGCCTGTTATCCACAATGAATACGGGACATTTACAAGCACTCGGTCACAACAATAACAATTAGAAATGAGTCTCACCTGCATTGCATGTATATAACTGATATGTATGTCTTAAATGATCGAAATGAATTGTTGACTACTCTAAATGTGAAATAATGTGACAGATTGACCTTATGTGATTGGATGCATTTCATTACATAAATGCATGATCAGATAATGGAAATTATGATCGGATTAGCCACCGAAAAAGAGCTTAAAGCTCAAAAAGTAATTAAGAGCTAAAGGCTAATTATGTATAATGAACCCTATATCCTTAACAGATAAGGAATAGTAATTAATAAGCCCGGTATCCACAATGGATATGAAACAGTTACAGACAGTCGATCACAACAATAAAAATTGGAAGTGAGTCTCATATGCATTGTACATATAATTGATATGCATGTTTTAAATGATCGAAATGAACTATCTGACTGCTTTAAATGTGAAATATGGAATAAGTGATCAAAGTGTTATGTGATACTGTATGATTATTGATGAAATGAAGTGTATGTGAATTTGAAGTATAAACTGTTGTGTTATGTGACATGAGTGAGCCATCGAGGATGGTCTGTTCACTAAGTTCGCAAAACTCACTCAAAATTTGCAATTATATTTTTCAGGTTCAGGGATACCCAATTAGACTAACTAGAGTCTTACCATTGCATTTGGATAAGAGTTAGAGTTCGGGATCGGTTGGCATCTGCATATGTTTTCTGTTATTTTTAGTATAAAAATGTATTCTGTAATTATTTTATAGCATTTACGTAAATTGAAAAGTATAATGACTGTATGATTGGAAATGTTTTGTATTAGGCCCAAATGATTACTAGAATATATGATGATGTGTTAACTATTTGTAACATATGCAACTGAAATTGATTTTGAACAAAAAGAGTCGAAAAAGGTTTATTGATTTTCTAAATATGCGTGTGATGTGTGACAAAATTGTAATGAGTATAATTGTTTGACTAATCTGGCATGCCACTCTTATAGAGTATGTTCTCGAATACTGTCAGTAGGTTCAGGAATCTACCCTATAAAAGTAGGGTGCTACAAGTAAAGATGATCATTAGGTACATCAGTAATACTTCTGAGTTTGATCATGATATTCATGTGATTCTACTTCTTATCTAGCTCGTTATAATGATGAGGATCGGGTCAGAAATTTAAATGACAAAAAATTACATCGGGGGATTCTTTCCTTCTTGGAAACAAACTGATTTTATGGTATAATAAGAAACAAAACTTCATCTCGTTGTAAACAACAAAAGCATAATATATTATAGCCAGTTGTTGTTGTTCTCGACTTTTGTAGATAAAGTAAATGTTGGAAGACTATAGAGTTGCTTAATATGTGTTGACGGTTATGTGTAATAACAAGAGTGCCATAGACATATCAAAAAATTCAATTAATCATTCAAGATTCAAGCATATTGACTTGAAACATCATTTCATTCGAAAGCTTGTGGAGATTAAAGTCACAGTTCTTTCATATGTAACAACTAAAAAGCAACTAATTGATATTTAATGAAAACTCTTGATTCGACCAGGTTAGAATTTCTTTGAGGTTCTTTGGGATTATGTGCTTTACATTTTTTATATATTTCTATATACTTTAAGAAAAGGAAAAAATCATAAATGGATAAAAATCCATAATTATTTTGTTCTTACTTTTTTAACATACAGTCGTATACCCCTTTCCCCCTTTCCTCATTTTTGAAAATTTGCCTCAAAATTAGCTTATCTCTCTCCTCCATTTTCGATTACTTTGTCCTTCTCACAACTACATTTTCCTTTTGGCTCTCTAGATTCTCTCTCTCACCGTCGCACCTCGCCATCATTTGCATCAGCCATCTCTTTGTTTAAAGCTTCAATTGGGCAAAATCCAAATGTCAATCATCTTCCCATCTCTTGGAGTGGTCATCGGAGGCATCTCAACCATCAACCACTGACCCACCTAGGCATTCCAATAATCTTCGACAACACCCACCTTATGGGATGGCAATAATTTGAGTTGGCTCCTCCTCTACAACACCCATAGACATTCTTGATCCTCCCTCCCTTTGAGTATCGTCTATTAACGATGATGTACACCAAATTATGTCTCATATGATTACAAAATTATTTGACTCCTCTGCCCCAAAGGATGCCCTTATCGAGCCTTCTACTCCCACACTTTCAATTGCGTCTAAACCAAAAGCTACTCCCTTTGCTTCATAACAGTTGGTGAAACACATTGCCCATAAATCAATTTAGTTACCTTGCCAACCAATAGACACCTATTCAGATTTCAGTGGACTATGCTCTGTCTCATAAATTTTACTCTTCCACAACACAATATAAATAGGACTCCATTACTAATACTGAGTTTGTTCTTGACCATCATATAAATTTAGTTTAATATCAATAATTTCATTTGGATGTCTTGTTAACTGAGAAAAATCTATTAGCTATTGCATTACTGCCAAAACATTATTGTAACACCCCACTCTCGCATGACCCGAACCTGACATCGATAGTAATATCCGAGTTAGTGCCCCGCGAGGGTGGCGTGCTACATCACTTAGTCAAAAACTCAGTATAAATTTTTTTTTAAAACTCCAACAGACACTATGCAGATAACAATTTTCACATAAGTTAACAATAATTTCCATGACCCCTTGGGCCCTCTCATAAATACAAATCAATTAATCATTTATACAAAATTTGGAATACATAATTTTATACAGAAATAAGAAGGCACTAATGTAGACGTGAACTGATCCCGACCTCTTCTTTCTCTCACATGCAGATGCTATACACCCGTTACCTAACGGGGTTTCTTCTGAGTCCTGAAAAATAATTGCAAATTTTGGGTGAGTTTTGCGAACTCAGTAAGTGACCATCATCGATGGCTCACCCAGTCACACAATACAAGATTCACACATTTCATTTTATTTCATAGTTCACATTCACAGTATTGCACATTCACACGTATACAGTATTGCACATCCACATTATTCATATTCGATACACTCAATCATTCCTATTAT
>JANIPM010000006.1:4457684-4471763 GCA_027478405.1 Erythroxylum cassinoides
AAGTTGGAGAAATCGAGACCTACAAACGAAGATGATATAATTTAGATCATAAAGGTATCATCCTAGTTTACCACACTCTATTTTCTCATTCATGTTAGTGAGGTATTAGGTATATGTGATTATATTGGATCTGTGTTGTACATGACACATGCATTTGATACTTTTCGGTATCGAAAGCCTTCCAAGATAGAATGATGGACTTTCGTTATCTTTGGATCAAATGTTTTGTTTTTAAACTTAGTCGACTAATTTAGTACCGTGACTTAACTGAGTTTTTAAAATATTTTTAAACTAGAGTCAAAACTGTAATCAATGCTTGTCCAAAGGGGAGAATATTGGACAATTTTGTCCTTTCTTATAAAGTTGGGCAACTATTAATTGCATTTTTAGGCTTTTAATAACTTATCGGTTAAGTTAGATAATTTGATCTAGATAAAAATAATAAAGTGGCCCAATAAATGATCTAAATTAATGGGTCGAAGTTCTGTGAAAAATAGATCCCGATTAGTGTAGATAGGACCCATATCGGGTTTGTGATAGGAAGCTCGATATGAAAGCTAAATATAAAGGTTAAGATCTCTTGCAGTTGCTCATATCAATTATAAGCATAAGGATTCTCTGACCCGTTAAGACAACTTATGTTTTGAGAAAACTGTAGAAAGACCTTATGTACGTCCTGGTGAGCAGGTCCTATGAAAACGCAATGGATGCGTGCTCGTTTCAGCTTCAGAAAGCTAGTTTAAAGTTACAGAGACCAAAATCAGGTATTTTCTACAATTCTTCATTTCTTGCCCATTCAAGTTCGATTGGAATACATAACTAAGGTACCATTACGTGTTACACATTAACCATGTGTGAATAGTGTTAAAGCATAAAAGTCTAGCTTATCCAGTTAGCTATTTTTTGTAGCTAGTCTTATGATGAATAGCGATTGATATCTAAGTATACTATTTCGAGGATGGATGATGTGTTATAATTTTGTCTAATTTTTTATGTTCAAAATTCTTTATAATCTTATTTTAATGTGTTCAAATTTAATATTTTAAAATAATTGAATATTAATTTGAATTTTTAAGTTGCAAATAAATAGGTAATATCACTAATAACCAATGATAAGTGAAACAGATTTGGGCTAACAAAATATTTTATTTTGATTAGATTATATATATCAAAGTGATATCTAGAAAAACAGTATGACCTGGGTATAAACAAACATCATGAAAACAACAATTTTTAAACTTTGAATTTACTAGAGAAAAACCTACAAAAACATAGACACACTTAGTGAGATCTCACATGCTTGTGTATCTTCAAGGCATCTTACATTCCTTGGATTTCTCTCTTGATCCATCTAGATTCCTCCCCTTTTTGGTCCAAAAGGCAACTAAAACATATACCTGTGTACTAAACTATGAACATATGAAAATTGAGAACTTGACTCCTAAAGATACATGATTGCATGAGATCTCACACATCTGTGTACTTACCTGCACATGCCCTTACTCATATAGCTAACTTAATGTGTGCGGATGAAGAGGTTGATTCCAGAAGATACAATATTGTGTAAGATTTATACACACCTATATAAATGCCTATTTTTGACAAATCTTATCATATCTCAAGACTGATGGAGTAAATATTGTAATTGTAAATATTAGAATAGCTGAATTGTAAGAGTAGAATAGCTTAATTATAGGATTCTCTGTGTACGAATATTGGTTCTTTGTTTTCATCAAATAATAAATAGAATATACTTTTTCATCTTCCCTTTTCTATGGTATCAGAGTAGTGATGATACCTCTACTCAACCTTTTTTTTCTTATACCTTATATTCACTTCTTGTTGTCATGCTATTGATGGAAATAATCTAAATTCCAAAAACTCTTATTCTCATCATCATTCTGATCATCCTGGAATGATTCTTGTTTCTAAACCTCTTGATGGAGACAATTATTCAACTTGGTGAAGAGATATGGTCATCTCTTTGAATGCAAAATCTAAATTAGGTTTTATTAATGGAACTCTCAAGGAACTATCTGCCATAACAGGAGACTATGTGGACTGGAAAAAATGCAACGCTACTGTATTATCTTGGATCCTTAATTCTTTAATGTCTAATATTGCAAATAATCTTTTTTTATAACACTACTCATAAACTTTGGGAAGATCTTCATAACCGCTTCTCTCAAAGCAATGCACCATGAATTTTTCAGATTGAAAGAGATATTGCCTGTCTGACTCAAGATCAGATGCCTATTGTATCTTATTACACAAAGTTTAAAAAAAATTATGGGATGAGTTAGGCTCTTATAATGATGCCACCTATGGAGCAGATGATAAAATATGTAAACTGATGCAAGTTATTATGTTGTTGAAAGAGTCTTATAGTGCAGTTCGTGGTCAACTCCCTTTAATGCATCCATTACCTGATGTTGAACAAGCTTATTCTTCCATCATTCAAGAAGAAAGCAACGGAATTTGAGTACAACACATGAGACAATAGAGGCTTTAGCCACGATTGTTCGTAAAGATGAACCAATAGCCCTTGTTGTTTGACACAAATCTGTTTTGTCTTCTTCTCGTCCTAATTCATTTAATCGCAAGCCACTACAGTTCTTACTGTGACAAAGATCATCATCCAAGAGAGATATACCGGAAGTAAAATGGCTATCCACTTGGACATCCCAATCAAACATTAGCTAAGAACACTTATTCCAAGCATAATGGAAATCTCAATCTTCAGTTAAAAATGTCAAAGAGGCTATAACAATTCAATAGATTTAGTCTGTTATGAATAGATCGACTAAATTACAGCTACAACAAATGTTGTCTGTTATGCAAGGTAATAGATCGTCTTCAACAGTTCCTCTTAAAGCAAACAACGCTAATGCTTCTCTAAATTTTTCACCACCTAGACTCATAATAGATAGCAGTGCAACATATCACATTACTTCCTCTCCAGCTTTGCTTATCAACAGTAAAGAGAACACTTCTTTGCCACCAGTTGTTATGCCAAATGGAGACCAAGCTTCAATTATCTCGACTAGAAGTTTACCTTTAAGTCCAATTATCTATTTAAAAAATGTGCCTGGGGTACCATCTTGTAAAGTGGATTTAATGTCTGTGAGTCAAATCATAAGAGATTTAAATTGTTCAATAACATTTTTTCCTTATTGGTGTATTTTGCAGGATTTATGATAGGGATGACAATTGGTTTGGGTAAACAACAAAATGAACTCTATTACTTGGTTGTAATGGCAGCAAATAAGTCACACTATTTTATTCATTATGCCGCAGCCAATACCATCAGGCCTTCTTCTTCTCAAAACACTCCTACAATCTTATGGTATCGATGACTAGGGCACTTATCCTCTTTTAGATTAGATTTCATGGCCAAAACTTTGTTCAATTTTCCTATAAAGTCAAATAATACTTGCAATGTCTATGCTCTTACCAAACAGACAAGGATTCCTTTTTCCATTAGTTCAATTTCTTCTATTAATCCTTTCAAAATTAATCCATTGTGATATTTAGGGACCATACAAAATTCCTTCTCTTTTTGGTGCCAAATATTTTTTGCCTATTGTGGGTGACTACTCTCGTTTTACTTAGGTTTTTTTCAAGCATTATAAAAGTGAAAGAAGACATTTACTTACCAATTTTTTTCTCTTTTGTGAAAACTCAATTCAATACTACTATAGCTAATATTTGAGTTGATAATGGAATGGAATTTTCGCTATATGATAATTTTTTGAATAAAAAGGCATCACTTGCCAACATTGTTGCACTTACACACCTCAACAAAATGGAGTTATCGAGCATAAACATAGACATATCCTTAAGTCAACAAGAGCTCTTCATTTTTAAGCTCACCTTCCTTTACACTTTTGTGCAGAATGTGTCTCCATTGCTATCCATATAATTAATAAGTTACACACACCTATACTTTCTCTTCAAACTCCTTTTGAGTGACTTTATGGAAAAATTCCTCTTATTCTCACCTTAGAGTCTTTGCGTGTCTTACATATGCTACCACTGTTCATATTTCTCATAAGTTTGCTCATTATGCCACATGTTGTGTTTTCCTCGGTTATCCTATTGGCCAAAAAGCTTACAAATTATATGATATTGAAACTCTCCAAGTCTTCACTAATCATGATGTTATTTTCCATGAAGATGTCTTTCCTTATAAATCCATTGCCCCTTCTATACCAACCATTGATTTTGTCCTACCTATTGCTATCACATATCCTATTGTTTTAGAGATTCCTTCATCCATTCACCCAACATCTGTGGAACCCATCCTTTCCTTTTCAACTACTTCATTATCAACAACCCCCTTGTGTCATTCTCAATAACCTCATATTCCTCCTGCAGCTTTTCGTGACTATATTTACAGTCAAATGACATCTTTGGAATCATCTTCACCCTCTTCACTTTTCCATATAACGGTACTCGATATCCTCTCTGCAATTTTATCTCTTATGATTGTTACTCACCATAACATCGTTTATTTATTACTATTGTTAATAACAATGTTGAGCCTACATGTTCTGATCAAGCAACTTCTCATCCTCATTGATAAAAGGAAATGTAATCTAAGTTAACTGTTTTAAAGGCCAATAATACTTGGTCTCTCACATCTGTTCCTCCTGGAATGCAAGCTATTGATTGTCGTTGGGTATACAAAATAAAGTGCAAATCATATGGCTCTTTTGAACACTATAAAGCGCACCTTGTTGCAAAAGGTTATACACAACTCGAAGGTATCAATTATCATGACACCTTTTCACCTACTGCTAATTTATTGGCTTTAGTTACAGCTCAAAATTGGAATCTTCATCAACTTAATGTCCATAATGATTTTCTTCATAGTGACCTTTCTGAAGAAATACATATGTCTTTCCTTCTCATTTTCAGCGACAGGGGGAGAATCTTAGGTGTTGCTTCGACAAGTACTTATATGGATTAAAACAAGTCCCTCGTTAATGGTTTACCAAGTTCTCTAGTGTTATTCAAGATGCTAGATTTAGTCAGTCCAAATTTGATTACTCATTGTTTACATATAGGAAAGGAAATCATTTATAACTTTATTTGATCTATATTGATGACATTCTCATAACCGGTAATCATCCCATCAACATATCTCATCTTAAACAATTTTTGCATAATCATTTTCGTTTAAAGATTTGGGAAACTTAAAGTATTTGTTGGGTATGGAGATCTCACGATCAAAGAAAGGTATTTTCATTTCACAAAGGAAATACACTTTAGAAAATTTGAAAGATGGCAGATATTTTGGAGCAAAACTCGTGGATTTTTAAAAGATCCATCTCTATATAGGCATTTTATAGGATGCCCAATTTATTTGACTATTACTCGTCCCAATATCACCTATTAAGTGCACATATTGAGCAGATTCATTCGTACTCCACACAAACCTTATACTACCATGCATGTATTACAGTATTTTAAAGAATAATCCAGGTTAAGCTTTATGTTTCCCTTTACAAAATGATTTATTTTTACGTACTTTCTGTGATTCTGACTAGGGAGGTTGCCCAGTATCCCGAAAATCAACTACAAACTATTGTGGTTTTTTGGTATCTTCTCCCATTTCATGGCGGACAAAAAGGTATAAGATTATTTCTCTATCCTCAGTAGAAGTTCAATATAGAGTTATGACTGGTACATGTTATAAGTTATCTTGGTTACAATCATTGTTGAAAGATTTGTGAATATTATATCCAAAGCTAGCATTGTTATATTGTGATAATAAAGCAGCCCTACACATTGTAGCCAATTCAGTTTTTCACAAAAGAACCAAATATATAGAAATAGATTGTCACTTTATTCGTGATAAGATTCAAGATGGTTCAGTCATAATTGAATATGTTCCTTCAATTGAACAACTTGCCAATGTGTTCACTAAATCATTAGGGAAAGAATTTTTTTTATAGAATGAAATGCAAGTTGGGAGTTATTGATATTCACTCTCCAACTTAAAGGGGAGTGTTGAGAAATCTTATTGTATCATGAGATTGATAGAGTAAATATTATAATTGTAAATATTATAATAGATGAATTGTAGGATTATAATAGCTCAATTACAGGGATTCTCTATGTGTATATATCAGTTCTCTGTTTTCATCAAACAATGAGCATAATATATTTTTTCATCTTCCTTTTTTTCCACCTGCACAAGCTCGCTTACCTTTCCCGTCTACCTAACTATAACTGTATGGACATGAAGATTCATGAAGATATACAGTCATGTAGGATTTAAACATGCCCATGTACCAATACTGTGTATGTCTCTACAACCATGTAGACATGCAACCATTGAAAAGGAGAAATTAAAGAATACGGTCTAAGGCACGGTCATGTACATGACTATATCTGACCTAGATTACTCTAAAATCCCCTTTTTTCATACACCTACCATTTAAGTTATACCTCGACGAGCCACTAACATTACTCAGCACTTATAGTAGACCTAACCACTATACAGTCACGCTAAATTCCCCATCTAAAACAAAGAAGAAAAGTAGGGTTTTTTTTAGCTATTTCATTTCATGCCTTTCTCATTTTTTGCGCTTTATGAATAAACATTGAGGACAATGTTTTAAATAGATGTAGGGGTGGGACATTTTTTATTATTTTGATTTTGTGATATTTCTAACATTTTAGGATGTTTGAGCACTTTCTTGTTTGTGCGTGATACTTTCAAAAGTTAATGAAATAAGATTTTTCAAAGAATTTTTTTAAATCCAATTTGAATAAATTGGATTATGAATGCAAATTGAGATTGAAATTGATCAAGGTGAAGGCTAAACACATTGATAAGTTGAAATAGTTAATGTATGCATTTAAACAAATAGAGCCAACTAATTGATGAAGTATTGCATGATGATTAGGTGAATTTATTTGAAACCTATTAGCACTTAAGCCTTCAAGGATAAAAACATCTTATGTCAATCCAATTTTTCTTTGGTTTGTGATTATCTTTTATTTGGATACCTTTAGAACTTGCATTGGACAAATTTGAATTGCTATGATGCTTGTGAGCTTGAATATTATAAAAACCTTCCTTGTTTTATCCATTTAACTTTAAAAAACCACCTCACTTAATTATTCCTAGTCCAACCCTTTTGAACCATTTTTAAGATCCCTTTGCTTTATGTTCTAAACCCATATCACAGACCTTTCCTATCATATGTCTTATCACCTAACTATATGTTTTTAATAAGGAATTATTTTAGCTATTTGGGGAATTAATTGTGACTTTTGTTTTATAAGCAACTCATAATAATTCAAAATTGGAAGTTTGAAATAAATGAGCAATATCTTCAATAATTAAGGATGAATCAAAGATATTAGGGCTAAAAAAATTATTTTCCAAATTAGGATTAGATTGTGGGAATCAAAGTGAAATCCAAAAAAATAGTTTAACGTAATCTTTAGGCATGGACGCTCAATGAAAACTACAATTTTCAGACTTTAAATTTACAAGAGAACATGTTAAAAGTAGTTTAAAATCTTATCTCTGCCAGATTTGAGTGAAAATAAATGAAATTATGATTTGAAGGATCCAAAGGATTACAACCACAAGATTTTCATATGAGTTTTGAAGGCTATAAATAGTGCCAAGATGTGAAGGAGAAAGGCATCCAATTTCAAGCTACAATTTCCAACTTCTCAAAGTTCTCATGTGTTGTCTTTTCTTTAATCAAAATTAGAGTAGTTTTTCTTCAGCTTTTAATGGTAGGAATGGCCATTATTGGCTAAGTCTTTTATTCTTGATTAAATGAAGTGGAAGCTCTTTTTGGAACTTTGAAGATTGGGAGTCAATTGGTTTTTATAGTCAAGTATCTCATTAATTCATGTGTTGAATTGTTCTTCTATACTTTTATTTTATGATTATTGGTAATTAATTCCAATGTGCACAATTATTTTATTGATTGAAATAATCATTCGCTATATGAAAGTTAGAATATGCAAAAGTTTAACTCTTTTAATAACTTGCAGCAACTTAAAGTCTTAATTTGTTGCATCAAAAATTATTTCTCTTAGTAAAAGCATTAAACTAGATTAATTGCAACCGCAAATGTTGTGTTGTCTTACTTCAATGGTCTTTCTATTCTTAAAGCTATTATTTAATTAAATTTTGGATCATATCTAAGGTTGTTAAGCAATAAGGGTTAACTGAATTACCTATTTTTGATGATCTAATCCTAAGAAAAAATGGATATTTAGTATCACATCAAATATATGATTGATGAAATAATTATTTTGTGCTAATAATCAATCGTAGTTTTAAAGAGTGGAAGCAACCATAAACTAAGATTCGTTTTATTGAGAACTCTCATTTTATTTCATCCTTTATTTTCTATATTCAAAATTGATCAACCCCCTTATTTTATTAATTATTTATATATATATACAATTGACAAAAAGAATTTTCTGTGAGATTGACTCCTACTTTTCTCTATTACATTTTTTCAATTTCAAAAATATAAAAATTAATTTAAGGTACTCATAATAGTTTCACCAATAAAAGTTAACTTAATAGTGGAACAAAAGTCAGACAAGGCAGCCTTCTTGTGATTTTTGATCCATTCCCATATAAATATCAACTAAACAAACTGTTTTTACTTCTGAGAGGAAAAACCAGTAAGAATTTGCATCACCTAAAATGACAAATCTTTCATTGAATATATGTCATTCTTTTTTTTATATGACATAATTAATCTCCTAAAAAAATGTTATACGCCAAGGCATAATCAAGCATATTGATAAATTTTATTGGCTGCACTTTCTTCTGTTTTAAAGTTTTTATAATCCTTCTTAACCATACTTCTTAGCAAGCAATGGCTATAGCAGCTATATATTTAGTTTCTATGCTGGTCAAAGCAATCATCTGTTATTGCTTTGATACCTAGGAAACAGCTCCTCCATCATAACAAAACACAAATCCAGTTGTGTTTTTCTTATCATCTACTGAACTAGCCCAATCACTGTCTATATAAGCTTCAAGATCCTTATTTTTATTTTTCACATACACTGATCCCATAACTTATTGTACCTTGAATATATCTTAACATTATTTTGGTAGCCCTAAGATGATGTCTACTTGGACTATACATATAATGAGAAATCAAATTTACTGCAAACATCATATTAGATCGAGAGTGTGTGATCAGCCTTCTCAACTCCATCTTTTAAGAGGAATTTATCATTTCCATATAGAGGAGTTTTGACAACCTTATAGTTCACCATGCCAAATCTCTTTAATAAATTTGTAGCATACATCTTTTGACAAAGAGAGATCCCACACATCTTGAACAATTTCTAAACCTAAAAAATAATGTAGGGGTCTTAAATCAGACATATCAAAAGCCTCCATTGTTGCCTCCTTAAAGGTATTCATTAGGCCAAAAGATATACAAATATAAATTATATCATCCACATATAAACATATCATCAAATAATCATTAATCCAACTCTTGACATATAAGGTAGGGTCATTAGCACTCCTTTGGAAATTGTTTATGATAAAATAGGAATCAATTTTATCATAGAGTTCTTTGTGTAATTTGTAAACCTTATGTTCAGATCCTTTTACTTTAAAGCCTTTTGGTTGCTCAACATACAGATCCTCCACAAGATCACCATTAAGAAAGGTTGACTTTACATCTATCTAATATATAAGCTAACTATTTTGTGTACCTACAGCTAAAAATAATCTAATTGTATCCAAACGAGCAATAAGAGCAAAAGTATTAGAAAAGTCAGTATTTGGAACTTGAGCATGCCCTTTCACAACCAAGCAAGCTTTATTCGTCATCAATAAACCATTTGGATTGAAATTGGACTTGAAAATTCATTTAATGCCAATGACATATTTCCCATTAGGCAAATCAACCAAAGTCTAGGTCTGATTTTTTCAATAGCTATCAATTCTTCTTTCATTGCTCTAACTCATTCTTCTTTATTAGTTACATCTTCAGTTCAATGGCAAAATAAGCAAAATCTGAGATAGCATAAATTTCTGACAAGCTTCTTACTTTTCTTAGAGAAGAATCAGGAGTAGAGTCTTTTGTGCATTGTACAGACGTATTAGTATTATTTCCATCCAAAGTAGAATTCAAGTCAACAGACTCTAAATTAGATTCTATAATACCACCAATGGTATGTGCAACATCATTTTCTGTCCAATCTTAAGCATCTTCTTTATTGAAGGTGACATCACAACTAATAATCAATTTTTAGTAATAGGATTAAAAAGTTGATAACCCTTTGTCTCTTTGTTATAATCGATAAGACTGCACTTGTTGCTTTTCACATCAAGCTTATGATAGTACATACTATAGGCAATAGAACCGAAAACTCGTAGATGACGAACATTAGTTCTTCTACCAATCCAAGCTTCATAAGGAGTTCTTCCTTCAACCGCTCGTGTTATTGATTAGTTGAGAACATCAACAATAGTAGCCACTACTTTTGCCCAAAATTTTGGTGAAAGATGCTTATCATTTAACATGCTTTTGGTTGCTTCAACAACTATTTTGTTCTTTCAGTTTACTACACCGTTTTACTGTTGGTTCAGCCGAATTCTGGCGAGACTGAACGTTGCCGTTTGGATCCATGAGTTGACTGCCTTCTGTGATGATTCTGACGCTGATATCCCTGCAAAACAAAGAAGGCACGTCGGGGGTTATATCCCAATTAGCCCCTCCGACGCTCAAGTCAGTTTCTTTGTGAAGGTAGGGTTGCCGTAAAAGCTAATAGAGCAGGGTTATGTGTTTCGTACCTTCGTTATGATAGAATAATACCTTATATAGTGCATGTGCTAGGTTTACGAGTTCACGTCTGCATGGGACTCTCTCACAAGCGGACGGGCTGAGGAGAACGTGGACTAGGCCTGGGCTTGACATGGCCATTAGGTATGAAATTAGTCTCTGAAGAGTGGACCGATCGACCCACGGGTCGTTTTGACTGAGCTCGGGCCC
Source organism: Erythroxylum cassinoides (assembly GCA_027478405.1). Classification (NCBI taxonomy): domain Eukaryota; kingdom Viridiplantae; phylum Streptophyta; class Magnoliopsida; order Malpighiales; family Erythroxylaceae; genus Erythroxylum; species Erythroxylum cassinoides. The sequence continues at coordinate 4,468,697 of JANIPM010000006.1, forward strand.
AACACGACCGACCCGACCAAAGTGCATCAAGGATATTCTTGCCTATAAGAAGAGAAAGCACCATGTGTGCCAATTATGGTTGTACTAGCATGTTTAATGTATTATGTGTTTTTTTGTTGTTTACGAAGTGTCCTAGGCAGGTCTTAATTATGGAAAGACACCTTTAAGCCATCTACACTTAGACTAATCCTCGTTGGAGTCAAGTAGGTCCCGTACGGAAGACAAAGCTCTAACCTTAAGCTTTAAACGGCTGCATATATTAAGAAGGTTCGAACCTATGACTTCACTTAAGCCAGGAAAGCCCCTTACCAACTCAATTGCGCCCTGGAGAAAATATCTATGCGATGTACTTACTTGTAACCACTCGGCATACATATTCATGATTTGCTTTTCGGTCAAGCATCGAGTACCAAAAGAAATTTAATACGAATCAATTCAAACAAAAATAAAATTTTCTTTTTTGTAATTTTTAAGTGTTGCTTTTTCCAATCTAAAGCACACAGTATTACATAGAAATTATATAGCATTGAAATAATAAATTATATTCTTTTTTCATTTGATTAAAGACAAAGTTATTAATTTTGTAGCAAAAGTAACTTAGATGCTTTCCCGAATATGGCTAAATGCACTATATGATCAATTTTTGTCATTTTTCTTTTATATTTAATTACATTCAATAATGAAAGTTTGAATGAAGAATAAAGGGAAAGGAAAATTTGGTGATGCTGCTCTCAAAATTGACATAAGCAAAGATTATGATAGAGTTGACTGGGATTATTTAAGATTTATTCTGCTCAAGCTGGGATTTGACAACAGATGAGTTAATCTTATTATGTTATGTGTTACTACTGTGAATTATTCTGTTGCTTTCAATGGCTCTGAGGTTGGTCCTATTGTACCTAAGCGTTGGTTGAGACAAGGGGATCCTCTGTCTCCTTGTTTATTTATCTTTTGTGTTGAAGGCCTTTCAACTTTGCTTAGGAAGAATGAAGCTCGAGATGATATCCATGGTATAACTATTTGTCAAGGCAGTCCTAGTGTCTTTCACCTCTTTTTTGTAGATGACAACTTTCTCTTTTTTATAGCTAATATGATTGAATGCAACAACGTTAAGAATCTGCTTGCTATTTATGAAAAAGCTTCGGGGCAAGTGATCAATTTTCAGAAATCTAGCATTATGTTTAGCTCTAATACAAAACCTGCTGATTAGCATGCTATGGAAACTATCTTAGGGGGTCAGCATCGTTATTGATCATGGGTGTTATTTAGATCTTCCTTCTTTAATTGGAAGAAAAGGCAAGTTTTTGCATTTATAAAGGATAGACTTAGTAAACGGATTTCTAGCTGGAAAAATACGATGCTTTCAAAGCCCAACAAAGAGATTGTCATTAAAACAATTGCTCAAGCTCTTCCTACTTATTGTATGAGCGTATTTCTTATTCCTCCGGGAACCTGTGATGAGCTACAAAAAATGATGAACTCCTTTTGGTGGGGATCGGGCAGTAATAACATTTAAAAAAATTCATTGGGTGAGATGGGAGCGTATCTGTGTTCCAAAAAAATATGGTGGTATGGGATTTCAGGATCTTCATTGGTTCAATTTAGCTATGCTATGCAAGCAAGCTTGACGTTTTATTGCCTATCTTGACTCTCTCCTGAGCAAAATATTTAAAGCCAGATACTTTTCTTCTTATAGTTTCTTAGATGCTAAGGAAGGGAATAATTCTAGTTTTATTTGGAATAGCATTTTTTCAACTAAGGATTTATTTCTTAAAGGCAGTCGATGGAGATTGGATGATGGTTCTTCAATTAATGTTTTCAAAGACCCTTGGATTAATGAAGCTAATAATTTTTTTCATCAATTCTCCCCTCTTCCCGATTTGGGTAATCTGAAGGTGAGTGATATATTTAGTGAGTTTGGCTTTTATTGGGATGTCAACTTGTCGGATGGGTTGTTAGCCCTCTATGATGTGTCGAGAGTTACTAAAGTCCCTATTACTAAATCTAAACCCCCAGATAAATTAATTTGGCACTATAGTTAGATTGGCATTTATTCATTTAAGACAGGATACAAGCTGGCCCTCAATTATTTTACTGACATTGACAACTTATTTTTGGATGGCCCATGGTCCTGGATTTAAAACTCTTCTATCCCTGAAGACAAACGATTTTTCTTGACGTTGTCTTCAGGATTTCATTCCCTGTAAAAATCAGCTTCATAGGAAGGGTATTATGCTTGATACTGCTTATGATTATTGCGGCCTTGCAGAAGATATTAATCACGTGTTGATGGAATGTCCTAAAGCTAAAGAAATTTGGGATTTGGCTGGATTGAGTTCTTCAGTGAGTATGATTGAGAACTTTATTATGCAGTTATTAAATTACTCCTCCGCAGCTAGTATGGAACGCAACTTGGCAACGCTTTGGAGTATCTGGTACCACCGAAATATCATACTTTGGCAACGTAAGGATGTTCCTTCTTTCATGGTGGTTGCTTTAGTTGATAATTTTATCAAAGATTGGCAGGATTCTCGGCAGGCTTTTGCTTGTGTTACTGTCAGACCTGAAGCCCCACGTTCTGCTGTTTCATCTTGGGTCAAATCGCATGAAGGTTTTCTTAAATGCAATGTTGACGCATCTGTGTTTAAGGAAAAGAATGCTACAGGGTTTGCTGCTATGCTTTGTAATGACAGAGGTCAGTTTGTTGCTGGTCTTTCCGGTCGTTTTCCTACTCTTTTTGATCCAATTGTTGCTGAGCTTATTTCTATAAGAGAAGCTCTTTCTTGGTTAAAAGAAAAACAGGTTGATAATGTTGGCCCCTGATTTTTTTTTTATGATGTTATGAAGCATAAATTGTGATAATTATGTGATTATGCCTTAGTTTGATGGAATTGAGAGTCTAAATCCAAAATACATGAAATATGCTCCAAGATGTCATGCTTAGCGGGCCAACTAAAAATATGAACTTAATGAAATGGTCTTTAACTACTGCGGAGTTCTTCGATGCCTGGCAAGGATCAACTGAAGTCCTGAGTTGCACCTGAGGAGGGAGAAATAATGGGTTGAG
>JANIPM010000006.1:4654515-4666753 GCA_027478405.1 Erythroxylum cassinoides
TATAATTTTTCTACTTATTATTAATTTTATTATTATTTTTATAATTAAATTTATTATTATTATTCTTCTTCTTCTTCTTCTATTTTATTATTATTAATTTTATTATGATTATTATTATATTAGCTAATCATATTCTGCATAATATAATCCAAACAAGTGGTACTAATTGAACGAGATAAAAGCAAAATGATGACATTCCCAATTAATTTTAAAGCTAATGGCATTTTTGCAATCAAAGTTCATTCGAGATTGTATTAGAACAATGTGCATAACACATTAAGACCATAGAATTCCCGATGCAATGTTTAAATAGTTTGATATTTTCCATATTAAAGATATGAACAGCTCCATCAGGAACTTAACAGCATATGCAAAGGGCCTAGCTTCATTTGATCAATTTCATAAGAACACAAAACAGAAAAAAACTGCAGTTTTGACTTAGTATTCAGGATCATTACATTCTTTTATAAACAAAAATGAAAGCGCCAACTAATCCAATACAGTCTATCCAATGACCCAGTATAAAAAGACACCAAACTCTGTTCCTGTAAGGAAGGATGGTTCAAACTATACTAAAATGTCCAAGAAGAAAAAGAACCAACAAGCGCAGAAACTAAAAAGGTCTATGAATTCGATAAGAAAAGTCATTGGAAAACAAATCTATATCTCATTTGTCACATAAACAAGTATCCCCTTAATCCAAATCAAGAGATTAACAAAAAAGCAATGAGAAACAAAATAGGAACTTCTTCTTCAGAATTTTTCATAAGAATTTTTGCTTGTTCTCTGCAAACCTTTATATATCTATACAAAAACAACTGAGCACGTGAGCCTTTATGTCCCAACAAACCCAGAAAAAGGAGTTTGCCAAGAAAAGAGACCAAATGCCCAGGAACTCACAAGAGCTTGTGTGTCCTAATAGCTCATGAAAAATCACAGAAACCCAGTTAAAAGGGGAAGAAAACCAAAAGGAAAATAGAAAGAACATATTTTGGTGTGTTTTAAGCTGGGAATCTGTACAATCCAATAGAGAAGAGAAAAGACCATTTCAAGGAATCTAATAAATGTCGAGGTAATGCACTTCTCCACAGCAATGACGAGGTGATGCACTTCTCCACAGCAAGCACTACACCTTCTGTTGTCTTCAAGCCAATGGCAGTTGAACCCAACTGTAAATAATTCAAAGCACATTTTGTTAACAAACACAAACATCAGGTGACTGCTCAAGAAGCATAAAAACAACAGAAAGAAGACGAACGAGAAATACCCATTCGACACCCATCGCCCAATTGAAATACCTAGATGAAAAAATTCCCCCCACCCATTCGACACCCATCACCTAATTGAAATACCCAGATGAACAAAATTTCCCCCCACCCATTCGACACACCCAATTGAAACAATGCAAGATACTTACCTAGAATCAAGCACTTGTGTAGGATATTGGAAAAACGGGCTTGATTCGAGAATCACGCAGTTGAAGAAGTGGAAGATTTTGGAGGCTTGAACGTGAGAGGATAAGAAGTTTCGAAGACTCGAAGATGTGTCAACGTTGAAGATGGAAAGTTGTTTCGGAGGCTAAAGAGGATAACTTGTTTCGGAGCCTTCAACGTGAGAGGGTAGAGTTGCCTTCGACAAGAACAACAGAGGATTAGCCATTCGTCGATTAAGTCTAACTCTAGGTATTAGTTCAAACAAATCTCACAATCTACACTTCACAACAAGCACTCCCGTCTTAATATGCGTGAAACAAAATATATAATCTCACATTGTCTTTTCGACACTTTAAAATATAATTTACATACATCATAATAATTATATGTCAACAAACATATAATTTTACAGTCACACAAAGCACTTTTTAGCCGGCATCAATGTGAACGTGTAAGTTAATGCATGACAATTGCAAAAACAACTATTAACACCTAAAGAATCTCTGAATTCTTAACACCACTCTTGGACTCAGCTTCATACTTGTCTTCTTCTTCAGTCATATCCACCTTCTTGTACCTGTACCACGATGCACACGCCAAGTATAATCCGAAGTTTACTAAGCTTATTCCCGCTAGTAACCAGTAGAAGTAATTCAGTTTGTCCCTATTCAAGTTGTTGCTGGCCAACCAACCGCCGCTAACTTTGTTGACCACCTCCACCACAACGGAGCTCAAGAAGTACCCAAGTGCCACTGAGCACCAGGAGATTGCCGTGCTCAAGGACTTCATTCCTGCAGAGCTCTCTGAGTAGAAAAATTCTAGCAGTCCAACAAGAGTGAACATATCAGCAGCTCCAAAGACACAGTACTGGAAACCCAGCCAAAACACACTCATAGGCAAAGGCTTCACGGAGTCAACCATGTCGTGCTCGATAGCAATACGTTTGCGGCGAGTTTCCACGACACCAGCAATTGCCATTGAGATAGCTGAGAGGACTAGACCCACTCCGACACGCTGAAGGTGTCGGATTCCGGAGGGAATTCCAGTGAATTTTCGAGCAATTGGAACAAAGACTTGGTCGTACAAGGGGATTAGCACTGCCATGAAAAGTAGGGGAATAACAGTAAGCGATGGTCCTGGCACCTTAAAGCCAAGAATACGAGGGTCCAGGGTGGCGGCTTGCTGGATTGAGAAAGTCTGGAGTTGAGCTAGACACGTGTTCATGAAGACTGTGCTAAGTATAATTGGTAGCATCCGGATCAGGATTTTTGTTTCTTCAACCTGCGAAACTGTACATACCCTCCAAGGTGTAGATTCACCATTAGTATTCACGATCGCTGCTCTGTCCAAGAATCTGGGAGTTGCAACAATCGAACAGTGAATTCATGTTTCATACAAGGCTTAAAAAAGTCACTTGGCTGCAGCAATCAATGGAATTCTATAATACCTGAACTGCTCAGTTCTCTGAAGAATTTCATCTTGTGCCCCTGATTCTTTGTCATATACTTCATACAATCCTTCAGCTGAATCTGGGATTGGAAGTCTCCGATTTAGAAAAGCTGCAACAAAAACCTGCAAATGCAATTTCCGATTTACTATGAACTCCAATTTCCTTGATGCATCCACTCTGAGAAGTGTACGTAACAACTTGTAAATGTAGTAATTATACCTGTGCAAAGCGAAGGAACGGGCTTCCCCTGGGCACATTGTGTTGGTAAACAGACTTCCCCATGCAGAGGAAGATAATACCAAGTAAGACAGCAACGACGGAAAGACCGAACGCCCATTGCCAGCCTTGATTGGCGCTTATCCAAACAACGACTGTGACTCCAATAATAGCACCGGCTGTGATACTAAACAGCAACCAGTTGAAATATCTGGAAAGTTTAAAAGCCTCTTTTGGGTCCTTTTCATTGAATTGGTCAGCTCCCAAAGAGGGCATAGCAGCTTTAAGCCCACTGGTGCCTAGTGCCATGAGGTAGAGACCTGTGAAAAGAACTGCAACTTGGGTTTCATTTGCAGCCTCACATTGATACCTGTGATCTGGTTGAACACCTCTGCATGGTATTGGTCTTAGTTGTTTGAAATATGCCTGAATTGCCAGGAGGGCATATCCCTGGAAATGTTGGAATCAAATCTTATCTCACCATAATAGACTCAACTAAAAATCATATAAAAATGAAAACTCAAGAACAGGGCATTTTGTCTCTGTAGAATTATCATCATCACCTAAATTCTGATCAGTTAACCAAATGTTTGTACCGATCCAACATTTGACACTTGGAGGGCAACATATGTTGCAATAAATTAGGACATACAACGACTACATGTTCGTTCATTATTGTGATCGAAATTCAGTAATCAACAAATTAATACTTAATTTAAGTTATGGTTAGCAACTTCCAAAGTCAACGATGTAATGCCTCCATGCATGATTTCGATTATTCGCACATGCACCGGAAAAGGTGAAATGTCATACTATCAATCAATAGTTTCTTAATGAGTGTCGAAAGATTAATTAGTCAAATTACGAAATATTAAATTATATATATGTATATGTTGGTATTGATTCTGGTGAATGGTAATTATAAAAGGCTAAAAAGAATACCAACAACTCTATGCTGCCAAAGATGACGCAAGTCTTGAATCTAGACAAGTAGGTGTCTGAGATGAACCCTCCAAACATTGCGAGTAAAAATGCAGTCCCCATTAAGTTGGTAAGAGTAGTGGCCGACTTTGTCAAGCTGAAGTTCATGTAATCATAGAAATAAGTTACGAGGCTCACGGCATTGGAGACGAAGGCCATGTTCTCCAGCCCCGTCATAACTGCGTCAACAACACTCAACACTTATCAGCACAGGATCATGAACACAGAAAGATTAACAAACAAACAAAAAAATTCAAAAACCTACAAGCTCTTAAGAGCACTTGAAACTGAATAATTACCATAAACAAAAAACGTAGCTCTAGTTCCTCCACGCCTCCTTCCTTCAACGGATCCTGTTTTAACATCTTTCTTCTCGATCTCCTGGTCAGTGAAAAGATATAAACTTTATCAGCTAACAGATGCATGTGATCACCCCTGACAATATAAATTTATACATTGTGAAACATGCACGAGAAGGTCAAAGAAGTTGGGAAAAGAGTCTTTCATCATCTGTTCCTGCAGGGATGAACAAACAATAAAGATGGAAATATCTTTAAAAGACCGTCGAAAATTCAACAAGGAACTCACCATTTTTGTTGAAAACTTCATTTCTTTTGGTGATGATGACATGGGGATGGAAATACAACAGCTCTTGCTGTCTTATTGTTTTAACAGACAGATTCACACCTCTATATAAAAGAAGCAAATCCTACTTCATGACAAGTAGAACAGAAAGGAATCAGAACGGCATCCAGCGAAATGGAAAACTTTGTGGGTGGATTTTGCTTTCTTATGGTATCTCTTCCATCGCCCTATCACTTCCTCTCCTCAGAAGCCGGGGCCGAGTCAGAGGGACAGGCTGCTAAATATCTTGGCCCAAACTATGCGTGCATTAGCACTATTTGAGTTATTAATCTTATTGCCTTGGCACTATTAGTTGTTAATCTTATTGCTTTAGCACTATTAGTTTTTAATCTTACTGCCTTCCCATTATTGGCCTCTCGTTACTTCCTATGATTGGTAATGACGTATAGTTTAATGCTAGTGTATGTTAAAAATGGCTTAGAGAAAGAGTGGCTTGGCATTAATTAGAAATAGCAGAAGACATGCAATGCAATTAGCTTCAAAGTGATAAAATATTTCTTAATAAATAATAATATAAAGTGAATTAAGCATTTATGTACCATTTTATTTAAGGATAATAAATCATAACATTATAATTTAAAATTTTTCGATTAAGTGTTTAAAATTTCTAAAATTAAATAATTATATCAAAAGTTTATTTATGTTAATAATTAAATGTTAGCATAATTATTTAATTTTGATTCGCTAATTCTTGTATTTAATTGAGCTTTCGTATCCTAAAAGATATACCTTAAAAATTTATGGGCCAAATTATTTTATCATCACTCGCTTGCAAAGCGTGCTTCAATACTCAATAGGCCTCTTTAAGTATACGTTGACTCGATAAACTATAATCAGAATCGGATCGTGCAAGTATCCACTCTAGATGAAAGCCTTAACCAGTAGTTTTGGGGTCTTGATTTTTGGATTCAGCTACTTAATACTTACTCCTAATTCTGTTATAGCTTAATAAAATCTATGATTTCTAAGTGACTCAATATTAATCATTATTGGTCTTTATACATATCGACAATTTCAATAATTTTATATTTTTCTATATTTCGAGTGTCAGCAAAATTTCTACCGAATATTGTTATCATGTCTTTATCTATCTATTGCGAGGTTACTTGAAAAGCTTATGAAATTAGATACGTAATTTCATTCTGACTCCAATAGAATCTTCATACGTATGTTTACTAGGCTAATTGGTTTTGGAGGGGAGAAAAGTTAAGAAAATGAATAGATATTCTATGAATAAAGTATACAAAAAATAAAATATCAATACTTAGAGGGTATTTTCAACGATCATACGAAAAGATAATAATAACAATAATGAGGTAGAATAAAAATTTGTCAAGTTGAATAAAAAAATCAAAATCAAAATTAAAAGTATATGTTTGATTTTAAATTTTTATTGAAGCAAATAATCAATTCAACAGTGTATAATTTATGAATTTTGTACAATGGGTCCACAAATAAGTGACAAATTCTGCAAATAATAATAGTAATCATTGAAATGTCAAGAAGCAAACAGAAACGTTCAAATAAAATAGGAGGAAGGGAAAACAAGCACGACATGGCTTAATCAAATGGAGTCAAGTGTCATTTTGTCCTTGTTCTTGAATCCAGCTTTCATGTATATACTAGAAAAAGGAGATGCTAGTTCTCTTCGATAGGCCAAGTGAAAGGTTCTCAAATTTGGTCGTCATGACGTGGTCGGAGCCTCTACATGTGAAAATCGCAAGCATGTTCAATACGAAGTCAACCAGGGAGGCTGCTTCCATAGGTGCTATGTCTCAACCATTGTTGTATGTTTCCAACCATCCGTTTAATTGTAATTTAGTAGCGATTATTTAGAAGTCACGCGATATTTGATTGATAAATTAACTATCTACCTAATTTAAATTTAGTTGATTTATTGAGCAAATTCAAGATCGACTAAATTTAAATGGGATCTTAGACTAATAACAAAGATTAGAATAATATTTTCAAATAATTGTGTGTGCAATTATTTTGAGTGAAATAGTAGAAGTAGCCAAATATATAATTCAAGTCTTAATTTTATTTGGTAGTCATAACATATAATTAATTACTTGTTTTTCTTACATTTATATTCTATTTTAAGTGAAATTTACCTTGTTTAGTATAGTTTATACTAAGTTAGTGAAACTAATTTCTTGGATATAGTTTACGTTTGGGACGGTTCTCAAAATTTAGATTAAAAAAATTGTATGCCCATTATGTTATTTTGCTATAATTTCTATTGAGGATTTAGTGATAAATTTTTTTGAGATATGTTAAAATCATGTAGATGACAAAATATAATAACATTTAGAGTTGACTAATATCTTTTAGACTAATGTCTCATAAACTTTCATGACAACATATAAGAAGCATGCCAACACCATAATAGCAAGATGCAAGTGATTGCATAGAGAAGAGTTGAAAGGTATAATACCTTAATGGAATTGTTTCAATTAATTTAGCTTACTAAAAACATAATTGCGGGCTACAATTAAAGATATTTGCTATAGAATGATAACGGTTATCATTAGAAGGAAAATATTGCATGACTTTTCTTGCCTGTATGACATATGATAGATATCTTATGTATTTCTAGTTTATGCTTATGAATATTTGATATTGAATTCAGATTCAACATTATTATAATGTTCATAGTATTAGAAGAAATAGATTGTTAAGTAAAAGTAGTTGATCCAATTTTATACAAATAGTTTATATGTGTTGGATCAAATGAGACTTATACTTAACATAAGTGGTATGAATAAAAGTTGGATAACTGAGATTATCCTTTTATGTCATGTTAGTTAAATCAATATAATGAGAACCATAAAGTTATATACAAGGATATGTGTATCTTTTTTATTATGAATCATATAAAACTTATGAAACTTATCAAGTTTTAAAAAATAACTAAATCAACCTTTGGTTAAAGGATGATGATGGTAATGAATTGTTAAATCTTATAAATATAATTAATGTATTGGATAGAATAATAATTCATAAAAGGATGATACTTATATTTCATTAAATTACTAATAACTTATATGTGATATAGTCATATGTATTAAATAAAATAATATTTTAAAGTTTGAATATTTTAATTTGCTTAAATCTAAGTAAAAATTTAACATTGAGAATGCTAAAACACTTTGATGAGATTGTTGTGGTAAGTTTTAAAATTTTGATTATCTATAAGGAATAAGATTCTTTGGTGAATTCCTTAAAAAAATTCATAAGAGTATGAATTTATGTAAGGAGGAAAATACAATATGAGATATTGTATTATGCAATATTATTTCTTTTATAGCTACACCTCATACAATGACTTACCTTCAATGGTTCCAAGTGAATCAATTAGCAAGATTTCAAATTAGATATGAAAAGCGAAGTCTTTGAAAGAGTCAGAGTTAATGACTCAAGGATGTGATAATTGGTTGAAGCATACGTTATCCATTAACTTTGGAACAAAATTGAATAATAAAAGGCTAAGAGATATCCAAAAAGTTAGATATAATCTTACAGACCTGTTGAACAAAATTTTCATTTAAATGAAAACTTATAAGAAAATAGTTCTTAAGATAATAGGAGTAAGATGAAATTTGAAAAAATTCAAATCTCATGACAATATATCAAATTGGAACTGATGTCTTTATTGATATATTTGATGAATAGTTGAAAGGTTACAAGACATTGAAAGATTTACTTTTTTGAATAATTCAAATAGTTTATTTTGAGATGATTGTGAATTTATTATATCTACAAGAAGGCTATTGGGTGTATATTTGTCCTCTTTTATGGGAGTATGTAGAGGTATATTGCTCATAGAGAACAAAAAATATAATTTTCAATTGATGCAAATATGATCGTCAAAGAACAACTCTTGTTATATATGAAAAGGTAACAACTTAATTTTATGAATTAGATTTATAGAGATAGATTGGAAATTGTTTACCTATTTTAACTCTAAGTATATAGATAATGTCTTAAAGGTGTTTAATAGTCAAGACATCTGATACTTATGAAGTATTAATATATACATTATTCTATATTTTAGTTGATATTTGAGTTTAAGGTTATATGGATATTTACTTTAGACGTAAATCCTAATTAAGGTTTATTTTACTTAGAACAATATTATTTTAAGATTGAAAATGTTCTAATGTAGCAATGGTTGTTAATTAAGCTAATATATTTTCATTTAGTGGAAATGATTAATTGGATCAATAAGTTCTTTAATGAACTTGATACAGTTTCTTACATTGTTCAAGATAGTAATGTATTGTAGAACGTTAGAGCTATTAGGCATACAAAAGGAGCTAAGATCTCATTAAATATCTAAGTATGTATTTAGTTATTTTTTCTTAATTATGATGACAATTAAGATAGAAGTTATAAGATTTAAACAAGTGCTTACTGTAGAGAATCTTGTAGATTCTCTGATTAAGCCATTGTTCCAACAGTATCATGATCATCATATGATGATATAGTATATGATACTTAAACTATTAGTTTAGTGCAAGTGAGAGATTATTATTTTATTCTCTACAACCAATTGGTTTGGTTGTAGTTTATTGACAATTATTTAGAGACATTATTTATCTTGTACATATTTAGATGCATATAATAAAGTCATGGGATAATTATATATTGTAAATAAAATTATAATGATATTATAATTATGAGATTCTATATTTGGAAACCTAATGAGTCTCACATAAAGAATGAATTGAAGAGAGCAAAGATATTTTATTTTAATCAAGTTAGACTTGATTGTAAAGTTTGAAAAACTTTATGATTAAATACGAGATATTTAATAAATAAAGACTAATATGAGATATTGGATCTTATTTGGGCATAATTGATATTTAATTAGAATTATAAATAATCCTAATTAAAGTTTAATTGAAATTAGAATTTTATTTCAATTAAATTACTAAAATGTCTAAAATTTATTATAAATGGGCTTAAGCTCTAATGAAGCTAGCACTTTTTGCTTAACTCTCTCTATAAGAATTACAAAGTTCTCTTACATGTTCTGTGGATACCCTTAAAGGTCAAATACTTATGCCCTTAAAGGTCAAATACTTATGCGGCTATAGTGGTTGAGATGAACTGATTTTGAAAATGATTCAAGGGATATAATAAAATTATAATTAAGTTTCAAAATAAGGTACGAATTAAGATTCAAGTTTTGTTATAATTTATACGTTGATCATTTCATATAATTAAAGTGATCTTAATTTTAAAGAAATCAAAATATTAAAAAAGTTTCGTAATTATTCTATTGTAGTTAGGATCGGATCCCGTCATGATTTTCCAATACAGATGACTGGAAGTTGTTGTTACTTCATTTACAATAAAAGACCTAAATTTGTATGTAATTTAAAAAATATATAATTTTAATTCTTAAAATTCTTAAAACAACTCTTTCTAATTTTACTCATATAAAAACCTCCTCTTGTCAAACTTCGATTAAAAACACTAATAAAAGACATTTTATATGTATATTAGAAATAAACTAATAGAATATTATTGGTATGATAATCTAACTCAGTTCTTAAATTTGATATTGATTAATTATATTATCAAATTGAGTTGAATTTAAATATTATAAATCAAATTTAAGAATTGAGTTAAATTGTTATATAAATATTTTATTAGTTTATATCTCATAATCATACGGTGTATATTTTGTTATTATCTTTTAAACGAAATATAAGAACAATAATTTTTTAGAATTTCAAATTAAATAAAAATTTTAAAATTTCAAAGATTAAAAAAAATTATAATTGACTATTTTTTTTTTATCCAGGCTCAGAATTGGCCCAGAAGAATCATAAATGTTCTTATTTAGCATTAGTAACTGAAGTAGACTTTTGGCCCATTTGCTTGTTCCCACCGAAACCGAGTGGCAGTGGGTCGTTGTTTAAATTTTATGGTCTGCAAGGCACGTGCTTTTGATCCACGCATGTTTCCTTGTAATCTACATGTGCTAACGCGGTTTTATTCAGATCAAATTAATATAAAAATTACACAAAAAGGCTTACTTTTTGTTGTGATTTGAAAGAGAAGATCGAAGGGCGGTGGAGCGAATCGTCGTTTTGTCTTTATTGCGTGTCCGGATTAACGAAATGACTAAATCAATTAAGTGCTTTTCCACAATGCTACCATTTGTCAAATAAGATCAAATCCCGTGATCTAATCACTAAACAACTTATTCAATATATATTAAAAACAGCGATTACAATTTTTTATTATAAAATTTAAGCGACTTACTAATTTATAAAATAATATTATGAAAAGATGATATGGCTTTTTTAATTTAATAAATTAAACAAAGACAAAATCATTCCACTAAGTTTTTACAAGGAGTTGCTACATCCTTATCACATTTACATAAAATGTCAATAATTACAAATAAACACTTTATAAGTATTAAGTGTATATACTGAAAAATGATATGAATTTTGTATCAAGATTTAAAATATTAATATATAAATAGAACTAATGTACAATAACAACATCACCCAATAAATGCTTATCTAATAGTATCTCACATGTACAATAAATGCTTATCTAATGTACAATAAATGCTTATCTAATGGAAGCTGGATTGCTTCTTCATCATCTAATATCTCAGCCTTGTATATTTTTTCAACTCCATGGCATATCAATAAATGCTTATCGCTAGTTGTCATGATTATCCTACTTCCACTGCCAAACCATTCAATTGTTCTTGCTAATGATTTTAATTATTCAAGTTGATCTATATAATCAAGAACAACTAAGAGCCTTCTTGAGCATAGTTTGTGTCTGATTTCATCCATTCCTTCATAGATATCCCATATTCTCAAGTTCTTGTCCAACAAGGTTTGATGAAGAAGCTTTTCCTGTGAATGAACAGGTCCATGTTTTTCATTAGTTTCCCTTTTATTTGAAAGAAAGAGCTACATTCGAATAGGCGAGATAGCTTTTCAAAGGTAATTATAGCAATAGATGTCTTCCCAATTCCTCCCATTCCCGAGATCCCAACAATGTAAACATCGTCCTTCCTCCTAACATCTAAGAATGAAGTTAGTTTCTTCAGACGTGAATCTATTCAAACAAAATCCTTGGCCAGGCTAGAGAATCTACTACTTGATTTTCTCAATTTGCTTAATATCTCTTCAACAACTTAGGGATTTAGGTTACAAATTGGGAGATGTGATTTTTTGTTATTAAAATGATGTTGTTTTAGTTTTATCATGAATAGACTTCATTTCAATAATTAGACTCATTTGTGTTATTTGATTAATGAAAGTTCCTTAACACGTGTCAGTGTCGCGTCAACAAAGATAACAATGAAATTAATGTCAGACTAGAATTAAAAAAATTAAAAATTTAAATATTTTATTGCTATTTTTTAAAGTTCGGGCTATAATTGAAAATTTGAAAAAAGCTTAGCTTTTTAAGGTAATTAACACATAGTAGTAGTAGTAGTAGTAATAATAATAATAATAATAATAATAAA
>JANIPM010000006.1:4669926-4685346 GCA_027478405.1 Erythroxylum cassinoides
AAAATTTATATACATATTATATAAAAAATACTAATATGATGTAGCTCGCTGCATCATTTATATTAGTAAAGAATTTAACGAAGGATTATTATTATTATTATTATATTTTTTTTTAAAATTATAAACTTAATTTTTGTAAAATTAAATATCTAAAAGATAAATTCTTATAAGAATATTTAACGAAATATAATATTTATGTTCTTATAATTTTTTAAAATTATATCTTTATAAGTTATTATACATATTAATGACTACTAATAAACAACTAATTTACTAAATATCTTTAATAAACCTCGAATCAAACGAGCTAATATAATTAATTACAACTAACAGCTAACATAACTCACTATTTGCCGATTAACTTTTGGGCGGAACCATTTGTGTTGGCAATTGGGAATAAAGTCATGACCGCAGTAATTTTTTTTTTTTTTTGAATGGCATGACCGCAGTAATTATACATATCCTTTCGTTTTTAAACACCTTTATAAAACTTACCATTAAACAATTCAATTCAACTTTAGTCGAATGTTAAAAATTTTAAACCTTTTTTGTATAATTTTTTAATTTTATTTTAATAAATTTTATGGTTAAAAATTTATTAATTCTTAGTTAATTTTTATAAATTAATAAGTTATTATAAATTAAAATAAATTATTTAATTTTATTTATCAATTTTAAATTAAAATTTAAATTATTTGAAATAACAAAAAATTTTCGAATTTTAAATCTCTTATTTTATAAGTTATTCAATTTTTAAAATATTGTATAAAACTGTTGTTTGTGATATTTATTTTCCAAAGTTAAACCGAAACGGTAAAAATCTTTTCCACACGGTTATCATTTTGGCACGGTTAGGACCATAATTGCCCCCGAGTCTCAAGTTAAATCCAACACGACCCGCCTTGTTAGGAGTGTTAGAACTCACAAAAGTGTATTGTTGAGGGCACAACCGTAAAATGGAGAGGACAAAATGAAAATGGCTTCGACACTCTTCTTCTGTAACCTCTTCCTAGGAACACGTCAACCTTAACTTACGCAATCTTACGATAACTCAACACTGCAGACACTCACACTCCTGTTTTTCTCTCATTGCTTAATCTTAATCTTGTACTGGGTCTCAATACTCAAATCTCACACTCGCTTGCATGTTCTCTCCTACTCCTCATTCCTTGTAATAACTAATAAAAACTAGAAAAGACTTGTCCTTTACTCTGCGTGTTACCATCCTGAGCTGTTTATTTTATTTGGGTTCTTCTCTTTTTGGGTTATTCTTGATCCTGTTGCGTCGCCCGAGTGAAGGCAGTTCTGATTAATTTATTTATTTACGCTTTTTCGAGGAACTCCCTTGTGCCGCCCTCTAGTTCTGTCGGTGATTTAAAGCGGTAGTTTAATATATCTAAGAGTAGTGAAGAGGTTTTGAGTGTGTACTGCGTATCCGTAGTTACTCTTCCACTTAGCGTAAGTCGTGACTTAGTGAGGTAAGACTAGGCGAGGAAACAACATGGGGGAAACGGCACCACCGGCAGCACCGCCAGCTGCGGCGGCACCACCACCTCCGCCGCCTAATTTGGCCTTGTCAAAAGGGCCCATCTGGACTCCGGCCGAGCAACTTCTCCAGCTTCAGTATTGCATCCATTCTAACCCCGCTTGGCGTCAGTCTCTCCCTCCCTCTCTCTCTCACTTTTCGTTGTGTTTTGTACTTATGATTCGGTTTCTGTAGTTTAATTAGTATCTTTGTATTGGTTCTAATTTGGGTTTATTCGATTCTGCAAAAGCCTGTTAAAGTTTGAGGTTTTTGTGCTAAAGGTGGATGCTTTTAGCCTAGTGTTCTAGTGGCTATGCACGAGAGGAGATATTCTACTTTATGCCTGTCTGCGTCTCTGGTGGGGCTGCTACTTGGTGGTTGATTTTGATTATTTCTCTTATATATATATATTGGTGTGAATTAGGTAATAAATCACCACCTGGATGCGAATCTTGGGTTATAACGTTCAATCGAGAAATGGATTGTTATTTTAATAACAAGAATTTTGTTGCATATCAAATCAACTTTATGTAGGTTATAAACGTCTATAATGTAAAAAGGCTTACATTTGTGAGCTATTTGTGGAGAAAAAAACGAATATTTAAAGATTTGGAAGAAAATGATATTTTGAAGATGTCGAAATCTTATGATTCCAACCTAATATATGATAAATATAATTTAATAAATAGCTTTTATAGTTACCAGTCTAATGATAATTTCAAGTTAATAGGGTAAAAAATGTAAGAAAGTATTATTTTGCATAATTTTCCCCATTTCTATTTGCTCATTAATGTATTGTAAATTGTAAGTTGGTTCAAATTCTCTTTAATTTGCGATAGTTTGTACATGTATATCATATATGATTATTTTCTTTTGAATTGCATGGAGTCGATATCCATCAATTATGAAGTTCAAGGATTGCATATGTTATGCTATTTATTATTATTTTGATGCATTCAGACTTATACTCGTTATGCAACTAACTAAGAAAACAATTCAATTTCGCAGCTGAGATGTTTCTTCTAGCTTTCCAACATTACATTGTGATGCTTGGAACCATAGTCTTGATTGCCAGTGGTCTTGTGCCTCAAATGGGAGGTGATCATGTAAGCTTTGTTCATCTTCTGAATTCCCTTGTCAGCTGCAAATTAATGGTCATTGCTTATTATTTATTTGAATTGGTGTTTATTGCGGAAGGGGGACAAAGCTCGTGTTATTCAAACTCTGCTGTTTATGACGGGACTGAATACATTGCTTCAAACATTGATAGGAACAAGGCTGCCCACAGTGATGAGTGCATCAGTTGCTTTCACTCTACCTGTATTGTCGATAATCAAGGATTTGTCTGATGAGAACTTTGCTGATGATAGTGAGGTATGAAGTACCTGATATAACTGAAATTCGAACAATATTCTTGTACATGACTTATTGTGTGTTCTGAATTTTGGTAGTTTATTTTATATCCATATGCATGGTTCGTTGCATATTCTGTAAACTTTAGATTGTGAAATATGAACTTCCTTCCGACATGGTTTGAATGTTTTTACCTGCTTTAGATTCTTATTAGAATGAGTTTGGTTGTTGTAGAGATTTTCCCACACTATGAGGACTATTCAAGGATCACTTATAGTTTCTTCCTTTGTCAACATCATTCTTGGGTATGGTCAACTTTGGGGTCATTTGACCAGGTACTTATTCTATTCTCTAGTCTGTATTTGTTGTGCTCATTTTGTTTAGATTTTATTGTCACTCTCCTCTCTTTTGCGTAAGAATGTTACATTAGTTCCCTTTTTGTAATGCTTAAGGTTACTCTTTTCAGGTTTTTTACTCCTATTGTTGTCGTGCCAGTGGTATCTGTGGTTGGTCTTGGTCTCTTCATGAGAGGTTTTCCACTGGTAGTTATTCTCACTGAGGGCTTTAATTTAATACTTGTTGCTCTTGAAAGCTAAGTATTTTTGTTGACACTTAATAATGCAGCTTGCAAATTGTGTGGAAATTGGCCTACCTACGCTGATTCTTCTTGTCATTTGCCAGGTAATTTATCTTTTTAGGTTATGATTATTTTGGTCTCCAATGCAGTAATGAGGATTTGTGTGTTTATGGCAGTACTTAAAGCATCTCCACCAATGGGGCCGTCCAGTACTTGAAAAGTTTGGCGTACTCTTGTGTATTGGGATTGTATGGGCTTTTGCTGCCATCCTTACTGCTGCTGGTGCTTATAATAGTGTTTCACCATCAACTAAACAAAGTTGCCGCACAGATCAATCTTTTCTGATATCTTCTGCTCCATGGTATTGCCAGAAGCACTAGTCTTTTCTGTTCACATGGTGTTGAGATATGCTGAAATTGTTATTTTCTCTGACATGCTTTCTTGTTTTTCAGGGTTAGAGTTCCATACCCATTTCAGTGGGGTGCTCCCATATTTAGAGCAAGCCATGTCTTTGGAATGATGGGGGCCGCACTTGTAACATCTGCGGAGGTTCATTCTTTCATTCAAACTTTGTTATATAATTTCAGAAATCATTTTTAATTATATATCTGGATGTTTTTGCAAACCTGAACATACTGCTTAAGTTTTGATTGGGCATCCAATAACTTATGATTATAGATGTTACATTCCGTTATCATTTATTCATGGATTTAACAAATTGTTCTATTTTGTTTTCTTGACTAATCCTCAAACTTCCACTGCAGTCAACTGGGACATTTATTGCTGCTGCTCGGCTTGCAGGTGCTACATATCCTCCATCACATGTCCTCAGCAGAGGTATAGGTCTGCAGGTACGTTCAATGCCATATATTTCTTTATTCTATTCCAGCTTGATTTAGTTGTATGCCTGCGGTTAAACAGATGTTAGGAAGTTGTGGATGTTTTGACAATTTAGAGGTGTGACCATTTTTTTTTGGGTAATTTAGGGTATTAGCTTACTGCTTGACGGGATCTTCGGAGCCGCTGTCGGTACTACTGCATCCGTGTAAGGAAAAAAGTGCCCTGGCGAAGTCTACTTTGGGCTTAAGTTTCTTTACTTCCAACAATGCAGCAAAACTATTCTACATCAAACATCTTTTAGCTAGAATTAGATATCTTACAAATGTCCAAGATCTAAGTTAGCTTGTCTTGTGCATTGCTGCTACCATAGGATGGAAATACAATCATTTTATCTGCTATAGTGGTAAAAAAAGAGTAAAAAATGCAAAAGATCCACACCAGAATTGAGAAGTCATTTTGTTGACTAACATGAATGATATTGCAGTGAAAACGTGGGTCTTCTTGGATTAACACACGTAGGCAGCCGAAGAGTGGTGCAAGTATCAACTGGTTTCATGATCTTCTTCTCTATATTTGGTTTGTATTTGTATCAGTTATTAATTGTTCAATATAATCGGCAGGAGTGCATATTTTTGAGTTGATTATGCTGTGTCTTGCATATTTTCAGGAAAGTTTGGGGCCTTCTTTGCATCTATTCCCCTTCCAATATTTGGTGCCATATACTGCGTTTCATTTGGCATTGTGGGTGAGTGATTCTATTTTTATCATTGAGACATTATTCTACAAGAATGATTACATAATCCAAGGCCTTGGTTCTATTTTCCTGTTGGGCAGCTGCTATCGGCATTTCGTTTATACAGTTTGCAAACAACAACTTCTTGAGAAATCACTATGTTCTGGGCCTGTCTTTGTTCCTTGCAATATCAATCCCTCAATATTTTGTCAACAACACCACCCGCGATGGACATGGACCTGTGGGAACTGGTGCTGGATGGGTAAGTTGCATATAAACATCATGCTTTGATTGCCCATTTTTCCTTTTCTACGTCTACCATGCATTTAACACTGAATGCTTCAATCAACCGTTAAGATTCTTGGTTTTATGTTAGGAGCTAAATTCATGGCGTTGATCTAATAAAGCATGGCTCTAAACAATCAATTTGCAAATATCAACTTTAAAATTGTAAGTTTCGACTGGCTTTTCCATCATTCTCACATGTGGTGTACGCATTGTGACCTGCAGTTCAATGACATATTGAACGCAATTTTCTCATCACCTCCGAGCGTGGCAATCATCGTCGCAACAGTTCTTGACAATACAATCGATGCAAGGCACACTGTAAACGACAGAGGAGTTCCATGGTTGAAATCTTTCCAGCGGAGGAAGGGAGATGTTAGAAATGACGAGTTTTATAGCTTTCCACTGAGGGTAAACGAGTGGGTGCCCAGCAGATTCCTGTGATCACACATTCACATGTGTGTCTGTATATTTAACAATACAGCGAGTAGACATTTTATGTTAATACGCGAGACGATGTCTGATTGATTCAAGTTAGTTTGTGAAAAACAGAACCGTAACAACATAACCATGTAGTAGTTTTTTTCTCTTCTGGTAAGCTATCTCCACATCTCGTTCTGTGTCTCGTAGGGGACAGAGATCATTATGGTAGTGATAAGGCTATCTCCAACCATTCAACGAAAATTTCACAGCAAATTTAGAGAATATTTTTACGAATTTTTATACTAAATTTTGTGTTACTGTTTTCACTCTACACTTAATTTGGTGATAAATATTTCACAATAATTTAGTTATTAACTAAATTAATTTATATCTATACAATAATTTTTATTTATTTAAAATTAAAATAAAATTATTATTTTTAACTAATTATTATATGCTTTATATTAGTCTAGTTAATATTTAACATATATAATTAATATTATTGCAACAAAAAATTAACAACATACACATATATAATATTTTTATTACATATTTAACCTCTAATCTTCTGAATTATCTTATCGTTTTTACAAATATTCAATCAGTACATTACGAAGTTCATAATGAGTTTCTTTATCTTTAATTTGCTTATGTCTAGCAAGGAATTCTTGAAATATAATTGTATATTCTCTATTTAATATTAATATCAAGGGTTGACATTTCGTTCCAATCTTGTATGTCGCTTGAGTATCACGTTCGTCCTTAATGATCATATTGTGCATTATAATGCATGCTAACATAATATTACGTAATATTATTTTTTTTTCCAAAAACGTGTCGGTCACTTTATAATTGCAAATTGTGATTGAAGAATTCCAAATGTACGTTCGATATCCTTCTTACATGCTTTCTTGCATCTTCGTAAATAACTTCTTTTTTGGGCCTTGGAGATCATAAACGATTTGTACCAAAATAGACCATTTTGAATAAATACTTCAGCTAAATAATATCCAGTGTCGTACACTTTTCCTTGAATAACATAATGAGTAGAAGGTGTTATACCTTTGACAATTTGCGAACAAGTGAAATGTCTCAAACACATTAATGTTTTTATTTGAACTTAACAAACCAAAATGTGCATGTCATATCCACAAATCATAATCAGCTACAGTCTCATGAATAATAGTTGGGAATCCACTATGTCCACTATATTGTCGTATCTAAGCCGTTGGATAATTTTACCATGTCCAATGCATGCAATCTAAGCTCCCTAGCATCCTTGGAAAATCACATTTTTTATTAATTTTAAGCAGTCTTGCAACATCATTAGCATCCGGTGCTCTTGGATAACGTTGTCCAAAGACCTCCACAATGGCTCGACAAAACCTTTTTGTATTTTTAATTGCAATTTATTCTCCAATTTTAATGTATTCATTAATTAAATCAACTAATACAGCATACGCCAACATTCGAAATGTTGATGATAGTTTTTGTAAACTAGACAATCCTAATTTATCACATCCATCCCTCCGTTACATAAGTAGTCGTCATGACCTTCAATAACATCAACAAGTCGTAGGAATAAATTCTAACTTATTCGAAATCGCTTATGAAACATTGTTGTATTATATCTTGGATTTTTTGTAAAATATTTATCCCATAGCCTTTGATCTGCTGCAGCATTGTCACGATAAATTACTCTATGATCAGGGATTAAGCCTTTATGCTTTGGTTGGTTCACTATAGTTTTTATATAGTAATCCATTGCAAAGTCGTTATTGGTATATGTAGTAGTAAAGCTTTGTTTTATATTAATATTGCAGAAGTGAGATCTAATTCTTCCTCCGATGATGAGGATGAAGATAGGGATTAAATATGCGAAGTACTAGCATTAGTACTCATGGTTGTAGATAAATACGGTGAAGGGTTCAAAGAAGAATCTGCTAGTAATTCATTCCCTTATATAGTAAATAATTCAAGACAAGATAAGGAATATTTGCAAAAAAATCTAACTCTATCTATTTCCAACCATTGAATTAGATTGCATTTATCTTAACCGTTCATTAGTATATTCTTATCCTATTCACACAATATCCAAGACAAGATAAGGAATCTCTGCAACAAATCTAACTCTATCTCTCCCCAACTGTTGGATTAGATTGCATTCATCTCAATCATTAATTGGTATTCTTATCATTTCCACACAATATCTAAGACAAGATAAGTAATCTCTGCAAAAAATCTGACTCTCTCTTCCCAACCGTTGGGTTAGATTGTATTCTTCTCAACAATTCATTGGTATTATTATCTTTTCTACACAATATTCAAAACAAGATAAAAAATTTCTGCAAAAAATCTAACTCTATTTCTTCTCAACTATCGGACTAGATTGCATTCATCTCAATCGTTCATTGGTATTCTTATCTTTTTCACACAATATCCAATACAAGATAAGGAATCTCTGCAAAAAATCCAACTCTATCTCTTCTTAACCGTTGGATTAGATTACATTCATCTCAACCATTTATTAATATTCTTATCTTTTCCATACAATACCTAAGACAAGATAAGAAATCTCTGCAAAAAACCTAACTCTATCTCTTCCCAATCGTTGAATTAGATTGCATTCATCTGAACCGTTCATTAGTATTTTTATCCTTTCCACACAATATCAAGACAAGATAAGGAATCTGTGCAAAAAATCTAACTTTATCTTTTCCCAACCGTTGTATTAGACTACATTCATCTCGACTGTTCATTGATATTCTTATCTTTTCCACAACATCTCTATAAATATTTAATTTGTTATGCTAAACTAAAACCCTAATTTCATATAACACTCTTTGAAATCCCTCTTTGAAACTTATCTAAAAAATGACAAGCTCAAATTTTGGTGTAAAGCCTTCAAATACTTCTCGAAGTACATCATATTCAGTTAAAGAAGATCGAGTCTTATTCTATGTATATCTTAATGTTTCACATGACCCAGTCACTGGTAGAGATCAATCTATGACTCAGTTTTGGTCTCGTATCATAATTAAGTACTATCAAATGCTGCCAAATCATATCACCATAGTTCAACCTTGGAGATTTGTACATGCTTGATGACAAACCATAATGACAGCTATTGGAAAATTCAGAAGATGTGTTCGACAAATTGACAACTTGAATCCAAGTGGTACTTCTGAACAAGATATTGTAAGTGTTTTATTTATTTGTTTTTTCTTTGTATGAATTGAAATACGTTTAATTTATACCTTAAAATCTAACTTAAGTTACATTGTTATCTTGCAGTTCGAGAAAGCAAAAGATTTACACATTCAAGATCCAAATTTTCAAAAAGGTTTCAAATTTGATCATGTTTGGCTAATCCTAAAAATATGGAGAAATATGATGATACTAGCAAATAGAAAGAGTCGGGTCATTGAAACGGTCTAAATGAAATGAAATGTCACCATTCGAATCCAAAAAATCAGATAAGTCAATAGAATCATCATCATTTTCTATTGATTTAAATAATGATTTTGAAGTTGAAGATAAATTTACTGAAATAAATGATGAAGTTGATCGTCCTATTGGGAGAAAGAAAGAAAAAACGAAAAATGAACAAAATGAGAAAATGAATTTTTTTATGTCCATCAATAAAGAAATCAAAGAAATGTTTCATGAAAGTCAATCTCATCTCAAAAAAATTATGAACTTAAGTTGTTACGAGCTCAAAATGAGACAAAAAAATTAGAGCTACGACAAAGACGAGAAAATAATAGAATTTTATGCAAAGTTTTGAATTCTATCAAAGATTCAATGATGCGCGAGGCTTTAAAAAATGAACAAATAAAAATTTATGCAAAAAGAGCTCAACAAAGAGAACCTCAAGAAGGAGTTGACTTATTTAATGACTTTAGCCAATAATTTGATTTTGGAGGAAATAAGGATGACCCTCTTAATTATTAATTATTTATATTAAATTAATATTCTCAAATTCTTTAGTTTTACTTTTAATTTGATTGTTGTAATTTTAGTTTGATTGTAATATCAAATCTAGTTGCAATTGTAATTTATTTTAGTCTAGTTATAATTTCAAACACTTTCGTTGACTTTTAATTTTTTAAATCAATATTGTGGTTTAAATTTATGTACCTTTTATTTCAAATTTACTATGTACCTTTTATTTCAAATTTACCTTTTATTCTTGAAATATTTTATTAATAAAATTTAAACGCTTATAAATAAGAATTATAAATAAATATTATAAACAAATTTAATATTATATTTAATATTAATGTCATTTTAAATGTTTCAATGATATAACGATATATTTTGCGTAAAGTAATATGTATTTTAAATTTAATTACTTAGTAAATTAGTAAACAAATCAAATTATGAGAAGGATATAAAAATAAATACGCAAATAAGAAAAAGTTAAAAATGACATTTTACAGCTTTTGGTTTCGGTGTCTTCCTTTGAATGAATTCATGACACCAAAAACATAAAGTTGGAGATGGCCTGAGAAATCTTAGTGCACGGAAAGTAGTTTGAAAGGGTTTGTTTTTTTTCGCTTACGCAAGTTTTTTCCGAGTGGTTTGTCACTCTGTGCATGACACTGACGTAAATCCCCCGACGTCAACAGCCAGGACTTCTATTTCCGGATCCCCTGTTTCACTGTTTTATTAACCTATCTAATCTCATCCACGTATCTTTGTGGATCTCACGTAAATTGAAAACCAGGAATCATCCCCGAGTTCTGTGGTGTTTTGGTAGGGTACGAGAATTGACTGAAAGAGACAGAACACATAAAAGTAGAATTCAACTACACTGGTCTTTGGAAAGAGGCAAAATCCTGATTGGAGTAGAGTTTGTTGGGTCCACACGTTGATTTGTGCTTTCCGTGTGACTCAAAAAAAGTGAACCGAAGCGAAGCAGACTTGGTATTCCTTTGAACTCTTTGTCTGTAAAGGCGTTTCACACTTTCTTAGATCAGCGAATCATTCCAAATTTTAACACCTAACTCTATTTGACAGTGAAGACCGTACGAAGAAATGATGGCAAAGTGGGATTTTTGTCCACCCGAACCTCACTTTCTAAATTCTCTGAATCTCAATCTACACTTGATGGCCTTCTTGTGAAACACGACCTGTTCTGTTTCTTAACTTCTGCTAGAAACTTGACACTACGGATTTATTTAATTTGGACATAAATTAACTTCATGAACAAATATAGGTACAAGAATTTGACTAGTTAGACTATCGTACAGGTTTAAGAGTTCCATCTTCAAACATGAAGAAGGGGCATTACAAGGCCTCCTACTCATCAAGCCAGTCCAGACTGAAGCGCTTCTCAGCGACTTGGACATGAACATTAGTCTTCATGTCCTTCCATAACCACGAAACCTCTTCATCGCAAATTACAATACGTAATGACTCTAATGAGGCGGCAGATTTTGGTAGACTCCATATTTGTGAGCATTCCCTCATGTCGATCTTCTCCAAGCTTGATAGTTCACCAATCTTTTCAGGGAGACCTTTTAAGTTGACACATTGAGAGATGTCCAGATAATTCAATCTACAAAGCTCACACATTCTTGCTGGAAGCACCGGCAGAGCCGGGCAGGCGTATAGCCTCAGAATTAGGAGCCATTTCAGGTCCCCCAAATTCTCAGGCAGTTGGTGTAGGTTGTGGCAGTTGGTAATGCTAAGAGTCTTCAGGGAATGTATCTGACAAATGCTGGAAGGTAACTCAACTAAATCGTCACAGTGGTCGATTGTAAGCTCCTGGAGGGAAGGGAACATTTGGGGTAGGTTTATGACAAACCCCTCAAGCTTGCATAGGACTAAAGAGAGTTTCCGGAGGTTTTTCAATGGGGCAGTACATTCAGAAAATTGAGCAATGGAAACTTTTTCAAGCCACAGGCTCCTCAGATGTGCCATATCAGAGAAAACTAAAAGGTTTTGAAGTTTTGCAATATGTGGGCCGCTATTTATCGCTATCACTGCCCTGAGCTTTGGCATGTCGTCGAGGAATGGTGGCAAGAAGTACTCATTCGCAGAGAAATTCAGAATAAGAACTTCAGCCTTGGGGAATTCCATCCTGAACCATTCCATGCCTCTCATTTCACCTAAAATTTGATGATATTCAGAGATGATAAAAACTATAATTGAAAATAAAGCTGCATTTTGATTCACATTAACCAATTATTTAGTACAAAAGGTTCCC
Source organism: Erythroxylum cassinoides (assembly GCA_027478405.1). NCBI lineage: Eukaryota > Viridiplantae > Streptophyta > Magnoliopsida > Malpighiales > Erythroxylaceae > Erythroxylum > Erythroxylum cassinoides. The sequence continues at coordinate 4,681,877 of JANIPM010000006.1, forward strand.
TAAAATGAGGGGACATACCTGTATGAACTGAAACAATTTGAGCATTGAATGGTTGATCTGCAGCTCTTTCCCATTCTTTAGGAAGCTCCGATTCTCTTCTTGGCATAAGTAATCTCTTGGCAGCATTTGTATTCTCATTATTGCCCAGATGAATAGCAAGATCTCGTAACACATCATGTTGTGTGACAGATATATCGTAGTAAGAACTATACAGGTCTCCACCTCTGCCAAATTAACCAATCCAAGCTCTTAAGAAAGAAAAACAATGGTGAAACAACACAAAATTGAATATAGTCGGATTTGTGAACATACCGTGAATCCTTCACCAGGGTGAGAAGATTCTTATTCGAGAGCTCAACAAGGATAGCAAAAGCTTCTTCCACCCCAAGGCCATGTAACTCAATCCAGATACTGGTGAGAACATCAAGAGGTATTTTCTTGTCTTCAGGAAAGCATCCCAAATCCAGGAAACATTCCCTAACCTTTTTAGGCAGGAACCCGACGCTTATTGCCATCCTGTCAAGCAACTTGTTTTCATGAGATTCGCAGATAGTTTCACCTCTTGATAGCCTCTTGTTTGCACTTGCCCAGAACATTTCATGTTGGTCTCTAAGTGAAGCTCCGATCACTTTAAGAGCCAAGGGAAGTCCTTTACACTCATTTACAATCTGTACATCACTTGTCACTAATAACAACACCAAAAAGAAAAACAGCCAACACAGAACAAAGAAAGAAGGGAGATTCTGATACCTGCTTCACCAATTTGGAATCAGCAGCCAGAGGAATGGATCTTTGTCCAAAAGCATAGTGGCAGAACAGGAAGATTGCTTCATCATCCCTCAGCAATTCTACTTCATAAACAGCATCAACAACTTGCGGAAACCTGAAACGGGAAACAACAAGTGTTTTGCATCCGGCTACTCTAAATATGAGCTGCTCAAGCACCGGCGTTGACCACACATCATCCAAAACAATTAACATTCTCGCCCCTGCTCTCCACTCAAATGGTTTATTCCAAGTTGGAGTAATATGATCATGGAAACTTCCATTAACGCTAATCTCCGCAATAAACCCCAAAATCTTTGCCCTTAGTTGCTCAACGTTGGGAGACTGAGATACTGTCAGCTTCAAAATCCTATTCTTGAATTGGCCTACGAAATTCCAATAGACAGACTCATTTAGAATTCTTGATGAATTCATAGCACAAAGTAGTTAATCATAACTGTAGTAGAAAAACAACTTTTTAAGAGAACTTACTCTGAACATCGTGATCCCTACATATTTCATTGGCCAAAGTGGTCTTCCCAGAGCCGCCCATCCCGCAGATCCCAACAACCCCAAAATTCTCACTCCCAATCATCATCTCCTTCACTTTCCTTTTCGCAACCTCCATTCCCGTACCAAACAACTCTTCTGAACATAAAGACTCAAACTTTTCCGCCATGTCCACTCTACTTACAGCTTCCTCCACCAATCTTCCACCACCAACTCCAATCTTCATATCATCAATCTTCTGCTCCAGCCTCCTCAGCGACCAGTCTGTCCTATCAAATCTCTCTGTACTCTCAAACCTCATGTGATGCACGTCTGCCAATATATGGGCATGCATGGTTCCATTAACAAAAGCTGATATCTTCTTTTCAAGCTTCTCCATTTTCCGAGCCAAATGAAGGTTCTTGTACACGTTCCATCTGTTGGAGTTCAGGACTTTCTTGGCAACCTCGACTCCGTCCCGAAGTGTCTCCGATAGGCGGTCGAGTTGCGACTGACGTATTGCCGGAAGTTCGACGCCGGAGTACTTGATTTCTCTGATGATGGGGCCGAGTTCATTTATGCTGTTCATGAGTGACTCTGCACTTGATTTGCACAGCAATGACTTGCGTGATATTTGAATTACAAGTTTGAGTAGCTCTGTTGCAATTTCCCCGGCGAAATAGTCCGTGACCCCCATCGCCGCTTGCGGCGAGCTACGTGGCAACCGCTACGCAAGAAAGTGGCAGCGATTGTCAGTTTGCTCTGTATTTCTTAAATTGGAGAGAACACTTGAAGTCAAAATTCAGTTGCATTGCGTACAGAGCCAAGGTCAATCTACTGGTTGGAGGTAGCCTATTTTGTGTTTTTATTTTACAACAAAACGAGAAATAAAACAAAAATTAAAAATAATAAGAATTAGAGACATTAAAAGGTTAAAAAAAGACTAAAGACCGAACTTCTTATATTTAGAAAATCTGATTGGTAGCTTGGGACGTTTGTGAGTTGATAAGGGACTCTTTGAGTTTAAATGAGATTGTGAGTTCAAATTTTCCTTATATATGTAATCGTTTAAAATTTGGGATCAAAATTTTGCCTTCCGTAAAGGACTTATTTAATTTAAGCGAAAATTAGTATAAATATAAATAACTTAAAAGTATTTTTTATGATTAGAATTCTCCTAAAATATGTCGTGGGTAATTAAAAGAAGCTAGTAGCATGATAAATAAGAGGGACAAAGAAAAAGAAGGTGTTAACTATTTTATTCTTGAAACAAAAAACTATAAAGGGCTCAAAATAAAAAGGACTTACGGATAATAACTTCTAATATTAAATAAACAAAATATTGCATATAAAAAGTAAGGTGCCTTGCTGTCTTAATCAATAGATTGATGCTAATTGGGCTACAAATGAACGGTATGAGTGCATCATTTGACCAAAGTAAAAGACATGCGGTGGCGGAGAGCGACCAATTGACTTGCTAAATGACCAACGCACCCTTATCTTCTCTCATAATGAAGCGTACGGCCACGAGAAGACCTGTAATTCAGAGTCAAGGTGATAAGGAATGCACGATTAGTGATGTCAACTACTCGGGTCGGGCCACCGAGCCATCGTCCGGCTCTTCCTAGCCAAAAATTTTCAGGCGGGCCTAACCCATGGCTCGGGCGGGCGAAAAACAGTCTGTGGCTCATAGGCAGGCCGAAGCCAACTGGTCTGTGGTCTGACCCGGGTGGGTCGCCTGGGTCACGTGCAGCCTGTCGGGTCTCAATTGGTCGGTTGTTTAATATATTTTTTAAATTTTTATATATTTATTTTAAGATAATATGAAAAAATTGTAGTTGTATTTTTTAGAATTCAAAAATTATGAATTATAGCATTATCATTTATAGTAAAGTGTAGGATGAAATTAAATATAAATAATACATAAATATTTATTTAAAATTAAAGATATAAAATACGAACCAACATATATTTACTAAAAATATGTAGTAATAATAATGTTGTCATAATTATTTCCAACAAATAAGAGAATTTAAATTTCAATTTTGTGATTTTATTATAATAATTAATTATAATGTAAATGTAAAAAAGTTATTATCTAAGTACAATAAATTCATTTCAAATATTATTTTTAAGTGTTTAATAAATTAGTATATTTCTTTATAATATGGATTTTTAAAAAATAAGTTTACTAAGTGTATAATATAATTTTTTTC
>JANIPM010000006.1:4702968-4716274 GCA_027478405.1 Erythroxylum cassinoides
AATGAGCTTAAATTCAAGTGTTTTCACCAACACAGGCCTGAATTTAATTAAAAAAAGATGTTATTTTATACTATTAATTTTTTAAAAAATATTTTAAAAATTGACAGAGTCGGTCTATTAGTATCTCTACTTTTTGATAGCATACCTTCCATTTGCGTATAACCAAAAAAAAAAAAAGTAATTACTCATTGAAAATATAGATAATAAATCGTATCTGTTAAACCAATAACTAAGATATAAACCCCTAAATATATGTAATAACTAGCAAATTAAATAATTGTTGTAATTCATAAATTGTTCTATTGTTGATTAAAAATTAACTTAATTTTGAAAATTTTTAATAAAGTTCAAAAAATAAATTTAAAAATATCTAATATTTTTTATTTTTATTTTGATGTAATATTTTAAAATTTTTTAATTAATTTTTCAAATATTAAATAAGTAAGATCAAGATATTGTTTCTGTTAATTTTTTATTGAGATAACTAAAGTGAACCCTTCTGAACACGTCCCATTAGTTAAAAACTAACTTAAATAATATTTTGACTTGAATTATATTAGTATCGAAAAGTTAATTGCTATATTAAAATTTAAAAATAAATTAAAATTAATTTTTTTGAAAGATTAAGTACTTTTAAATTTCTTATCCATAAAATTTAATATAGACCTTTTTAATATTTAGAAATATTTTGTGAGTTAAAGTAGCGATACACAAAGACTCTTAATATTTTAAAATTATAACTTACCAATTGAACGCCCTTATAGTATGGTTATTGAGGAAGCATACCCTGGCCACAAACTAAAGTAGATACGATGATAAATAACTTGATGTTAGAAATTAATTCTTTAAGTTACTTATATGTTAAGACACAGTTAAGAGCTTTAGTAATTTAATAAATGGGCCTTTGGGCTTTTGGCCCATTATGATAGAGAGTTTTAAAATTGACATAGAGTTGTTAGTTTATTAAGAGGATTAAGGTTTTATCTCTCATAATAATAAGTTTTTATCTTTAAAAAAAACACCATAATGAAAGAAAAGTGCAATAAAAAGTTCAAGAAAGAGACAAATTGAGTAAGGAGTTTATTAAAAATCGTTTCTAATCACCGAGCTATAGAGAAAGGCCAGCATTCAGCTTTGTTTTTGTTTTAGAATAAAATTATGATCACGATTGAATGTTTGTTTGTTTCATAAATGTCTAGATTGTGTTATCTTTATGAAAATTATGCTCAAATGTGATATCAGAGTATGATTATAAGAAATTTATGGTTCTTAATAATTGTTGATTTCTAAATCTTATAAACCCTAATTTGAAATTTGGAAACCCTAAATTTTTATGTGTTTTTGAATTATACGGAAAATATTATTTATAAAATTTTGAAGGTTGAATCAATTTTATGTATGGAATTAATAAAAGGAAATTGCAAGCGTTAGGCATTGGGAATAAAATCCTAACGCTGGCAAGTGTTGCCAACGTGACCAGCATTGGGCATAGGAAAATCCTAATGCGAAGGATAGTGCAGTCGCCAGCACCAAGTGTTGGGTAAAGCAACTAGCCATTATTTTTTTAAAAATTTTTAATTATAAATACTATAATTAAAGTTTAATTACTCATAATTTGATGCTATTGAATTGTAATTTTACGGGTAAATTAAAACTTATTGCTATAGAATATTTTTTAATTCACCAAAACATGGTTTGTTTATTTTTATATTTAATGCGAATGAAGATAGATAATGTATATACAGAATTAGTTGTGTTCAAATATCCAAAGATAATAAAAATTTCTAGTTAGTGTATGCGTGATTACCGAATTATATACCTATTAGCACCATTATATGTTGTATGGTGTATTAATGGATTTCCTAAAGCTAAACATTAGTATACAATTTATGAGGATCATTATTTGTTATATGGTGTGTTAAAGGATTGCCCAAAAGGTGAACATTAATATACAATTTATGAAGTTTTTAAAACAAGTGAAGCATGTTGTTGAATGACTTAAAGCATTAATGTTAAGTTCTAATTTTCTACAGTAAATAGTGCCAAGCATCTGACTATCTCATCCGTTGCAATGTTTAATAGACTGAACTTTTCTGAATGGAGTTAATGAATCTAGTTCTATCTTGGAGTTTTAGGATTAGATTTGGCATTAATAATTGAGAAACCAGATCCTTTAAACATTTTAAGCACTAATAAGGAGAAAATCTATTTTAATAATTGTGAGAGATCAAACAGATTGAGTCTGATGTATATAAAGATGACAATTACTGGAAAAATTAAGTTTGCCCTTCCTAAAAATAAAAATGCTAAGGAATTACTTAATTTTGTAAAGGAGCACTCCCAAGCTATTGATAAGTCTCTTGCTGGGACTCTTGTGGTACATTGACCACTATAAAGTTTGATGGATCACATATTATGCATAAATATGTCATTAAGATGTCAAACATTGCAACAAGACTTAAGTCTTTCGGAGTGGAAGTGGATGAAAGCTTTTTTGTGTAGTTCATCTTGAATTCATTATTGTAATTAAACTTTAATAAATACTATAATTAAAGTTTAATTATTCATAATTTGATGCTATTGAATTGTAATTTTATGGGTAAATTGAAACTCATTGATATGGAATTCTTTTTAGATCACCAAAAGGTGGTTTGTTTATTTTTATAGTTAATGAGAATGAAAATAGATAATGTATATACAGAAAAGTGTTTAAATATCCAAAGATAATAAATATTTCTAGTTGGTGTACGTGTGATTACCGAATTATGTATATATTAGCATCATTATGTGTTGTAAGGTATATTAATGGATTTCCCAAAGCTAAACATTAGTATAGAATTTATGAGAATCATTATTAGTTATATGGTGTGTTAAAGGGTTGCCCAAATGTGAACATTAATATACAATTTATGAAGTTTTTTTAAACAAGTGAAGCATGTTGTTGAATGACTTAAAGCATTAATGTTAAGTTCTATTTTCTGTAGTAAATAGTGCCATGCATTTGAATATCTCATCCGTTACAATGTTTAATAGACTAAACTTCTCTGAATGGAGTGAACGAATCTAATTCTATCTTGTAGTTTTAGAATTAGATTTGGCATTAATAATTTAGAAACTAGATGCTTTGAACATTTTAAGCACTAACGAGAAGAAAATATATTTTAATAATTGTGAGAGATCAAACAGATTGAGTCTGATGTATATAAAGATGACAATTACTGGCAATATTAAGTCTGCTCTTCCCAAAAATAAAAATGCTAAAGAATTACTTAATTTTGTGAAAGAGCACTCCCAAGATATTGACAAGTCTCTTGCTGAGACTCTTATGGTACATTGCCAAAAATAAAGTTTGATGGATCACGTACTATGCATAAATATGTCATTAAGATGTCAAACATTGTAGTAAGACGTAAGTCTTTGGGAGTGGAAGTGGACGAAAGCTTTCGTATGTAGTTCATCTTGAACTATGGTCCTTTCCAAATGAACTATAATACCGTGTAGGACAAATGGAATGTCCATGATTTACATGGTATGTTGGTTCAGGAAGAGGCCAGACTTAATAATTAAGGAAGCCCCTCCAATAATTATGTCAACAATCAAGGAGCTGGTGAGAAAGATGGAAAGAGGCATGAGAAGAAAGTGAAGAGGACCCTTGAAATTTAATGGGGAATCTTCTCAAATCCACAATAAGAAACACGATGAACACATGTATCATTTCTATAAAAAGGTTGGGTATTTCCAAAATGAGTGTTTTAAACGTAACCATGGTTTGAGAAGAAAGGCAAGCCTAGTGCGTATATATGTTTTATTGAAACAAACCTTGTTGAAGTTACTTTTAATACACAGTGGCTTGATTTAAGTTGTACTACTCATGTTTTTAATACCTTGTTGGAATTCCTTATGATCCAAACCATAAGATCAAGTAAAATATTTGTCTATATAGCAATAGCATGAGAGTTCTAGTGGAAGTTGTTAGGACTTATCGCTTAATTTCAAACACCAGATATCGTTTGGCCTTATGTAAAACTTATTATATACCTACTATATCTAGGAATTTAGTTTCTTTATCCAAATTGGATACTCATTTAAATTTGGTAGTGGTGGTTTTAGTTTGAACAAACATAACCACATGGTTAGTAGTAGTGTATTATGTGATGGTTTATATAAATTAAACCTTGATGTTATTTATGTTGAAACTTTATTAATTTTAAATCCTAATATTGGTACCAAACATAGTTTGATTAATGATATATCTGTTTAATTATGGCATAAGTGTCTAAGACAAGTTTCCAAAGAACAACTTTAAAGATTAGTAAAAAATGAAATACTTTCTAAATTGGAATTTATTGATCTTAACATTTCTAGGAATTGTATTACGGGAAAATAAACAAAACACAAAATAAAGAAAGGAGCCACAAGAATCACTTAGATTCTTGAATAATTCACACTGATGAGTGTGGTACATTTGATTTCCCTACTTTTAATAAAGAAAAATATTTTGTCACCTTCATGGATGATTATTCATGTTATGGATATGTCTATTTGCTAAATGATAAATGTCAAGTAGTAAACACCTTGTAGGTTTATATTAATGAGGTTGAAATACAATTAGACAAAAAGGTGAAAATAGTTAGGTTTGATATTATGGTAAGTATGATGAAAGTGGTCAAAATCTAGGTTTCTAATTTCTTGAAAGACATAATATTTATGAGCAATACACAATGTGGAGCACACAACAACAACATGGTGTAGTATAAAGGTGTAATAGAACTTTATTAGGCATGGCTAGGAGTATGATTTGTAATTCATCTTTACCCACTTCTTTATGGACATATGCTCTAAAAACTGTCATATACTTATTAAATAAGGTTCCTAGTAAGCATTTCTAAGGACTCTTTTTGGACAGTGGACTGAAAGAAAACCTAGGTTAAGGCATTTACATGTTTGAGATTGTTAGGTAAAAATTAGGCATTATAATCCACTTGGATGAAAGAACAATCAGTGACTATTTCATTGGTTATACAAAGAAGTCTAAAATTTATATATTTTATTGTCCTAAACCATGCTATGAGAAGTGTAAAACTGGGAATATTAGGTTCACTAAATATAGTAAGACTAGTGGGAGTGAAACACCACATATAATGGATATTCAAGAAATGGGAGAGCAAGTCCTTATGGTTGTGTAAGTCCCCGTGGCTTATACACCTACTTAAGTTGTTGTTCCATAAATTATTGAACCACCTAATAATCAAGAAGAACCACAAATTAATGAATTCACTGTTCATATGAAATTGAACATGAAGTGAATGAACCAACAATAAAAGAAACATAATAAATAACACTAAAAAGGTCCCAAAAAGAAAGAAGATCAACTATTTATGATGACTATGTCGTATATCTACACTAGTCAGAAAATAACTTAGGAATCGAGAATGATCCACTGGCCTTTTCATAAGCCTTAAATAGTGAAAATTATGATAAGTAGTTAGAGCCATGAAAGATGAGTTTAAAACTACAGAATATAATGATGTCTGGGACCTTATGAGATTACTAGAAGGTTATAAAAGAATTGGTTATAAATGGGTCTTTAAGACCAAATGTGATTCTCTTAGTAACCTAGAAAGTTATAAGGTCGAAATAGTTGCCAAAGGATTTACTCAAAAAGTTTATATTGATTATCAGTCTCTAAGAATGATTCACTCATAATTATTATGATGTTGGTGGTTCATTATGATATGGAGTTTTGGATGTGAAAACTACCTTTTTGAATAAGAATTTAGAGGAAGAAGTCCATATGGACCAGCTAACGGGTTCATAAGCTAGAAAGAAATTCATGGTGGGTTAATTGAAGAAGTCAATATACGCACTTAAAAAAGCTTCCCAACAACGGTATCTTAAGTTTAATAATATTATTGTTTCCTTTAAATTTAAAGAAAACATCATTGATCGGTGTATATATGTAAAGATCAGTGAGAGTAAGTTTATTTTTCTTATATTATATATTGATGACATCTTGCTTGCAACTAATGATCTTAGTCTATTAAGTGACACTAATAAACTTCTCTCTCGTCATTTTGAAATGAAAGATATAGTGAGGCAACATTTGTGATAAGAATAGAAATATTATATGATAGATCACAAAGATTATTGGGTTTGTCTCAGAATGCATGTATTAATAAAGTGTTAGAGAGATTTAGGATGGAGAAGTGTTCTAAATCATCAATTCTAATTCAAAAAGGGGATAAGTTTAACCCTTTGCAATGTCCAAAAAGTGACTTATAATAAAAGCAAATGGAATCAATTCCATATGTATATGTAGTTAGAGGTACGTTTAGACATGTACGAGACCAATCATAATTTTTCCAATGGGGATGTTAGGGAGATACGAGAGTAACCCTGGTATGAATCACTAGAAAGTTGTAAAGAAAGTTATGAGATATTTGCAGGGAACTAAAGAACAAATGCTTACTTTTAGGAAGTTTGACACCTTGAGGTGGTTAGATACTTATATTCAAACTTTGTTGGTTGTGTAGCTATAAGAAAATCTACTTTTAGCTACGTTTATCTATTAGTTGGAGGAGCCATCTCACGGAAAAGTGCAAACAAGTTTGTAATTATTATATCCACTACAGAGATTGAGTTTATGGTTTGCTTGGTATTGTCGACAGTATATTTAGGGTCACTGAAAATTTACTGTGATAATTCTACATCAATGTTCTTGTTTAAGAATGACAAATATTCCAAATAAATACTTTAGCGTTAAGGAGGGGTTTCATAACGTAGAGTGTTAATAAAGCATATTAGCGTCAATCTTATATTAATTGACCTTTTGACAAAAGGTTTACCACCTAAAATATTTTCTGGTCATATAAAGAATATGGGCATTATATGTGTTGATGTCTTTTAGTATTGACTCTTATTATATATTTCACACTCTTTGCACATTAATGAATATATTGTTTTTGAAGTTTTGATTTTCTTCTTTATGTATTTGATTGAAATGTATCATATTGAAAATAGAACTAAATGGTAAATCCCATTATATACTTCCTCTATGATTAGGTAGAAGAGCTAGTACAGTGGAGCATGGAAGGAGTATATTGAATTAATAAAGTATAACTATCATGGCCTTTATTAGTCTTATACTTGATTATGATTACTGATGATATGTGTGTGTGTGTGTGTGTGTGTGTGTGTGTGTGTAAATGATGATTATTGTACATTATGATTGTTTGAATTATTAATCCAACAGATTACATAAAGTCATTTGAGTCAAGTGGGAGAATGATATAAATTAATCCTTTAAGTGATTCATTTGTTAAAAGGTAGTTGTGGAATTTAATAATTTAATAGATGTGCCTTTCGACTTTTGGCCCATTACGATGGAAAGTTTTAAAACTGAAAGATGGTTGCCAGTTTATTAAGAGGATTAGGGTTCTGTCTCTACATAATAATAAGTTCTTGTCTTCTTACAAAACATCATCATAAGAGAAAGTGAAATAGAAAGTTCAAGGAAAGGGATAGATAGAGAAAGGAGCTTATTGAAAATCGTTTATGCATCACTGAACTATTATGTTTATGAAAATTATGTTGACACTTGAAACATAAGACAATTATTTTTTAAGGACTAACTATTAGGTCAAAGTTTAAGGTTTGTTGGTAAGTGTGAATTGCATCATGTTTTAGGGCTCAGTTTGATATGTATTTAATTGTTAATTCAATCGTTTAGAATGTTTTTAGGTTAGAATTGTGTTAGTTTGTTAATTATTTATGTTTTAATTGTTTTATGGGTTAATACAAGTCTTTGAGCTTAATTATTATATTTTTGAGGTACCTTGATGCGTTTGTTAGTATTCCAAGGTCAACATTGAAGAACGTAGAAGTTTGAGAGACATGCCATGATCGTGATAGAAGCACCAGAGTTGGCCCACGATCGTGGCCTACAGGGCCATGGTCGCGGCCTACATTGGGTAGACTTTCAGACACTAAAAAATGTCAAGTTTTGAGAGATTTTTGGGACATTTTGGACCTCAAAAAAATCCTAGGGCTGCTCAGAACACAAAAGTTATTTAAATAATAAGACAAAGAGACAAAAAGAGCTTTTGCATCAGCCACATTTGGAGAAACCCTAGAGAGAATTATCGAGAGATAGAGAAAGAGAAGAAGAGAGAAAAGGAGAAGAAGCTGACTCAACATACTTCACGGATTAGGAGTTTCCTGACATTGCTGCCTCTTGTCATCCATTCAATTCGTATTTCCTACTATTTTCAATTTTATTATTGTATAGAGATGGAATAACAATTGATGATAGGATTTTTAGATGTTGTTGATGTTCTAAACTCACCTTCGGGGTTTTATGTTTGATTTAATGAAATCTGATTGTTTATATGTTATTTGGATTTATTGTGATTTAACTCTAGACGTGCATAATTTGATAATAAACTGAGAGGGTGAATTGAATGAAAAATCATTAAATTAGGCTAACGAGAGTTAGGTGATTTAATAGAACAAAAGTTAAATCAAATCAGTAAATTGTGGGAAGAGAGATGCATAGGTTTCCGATAGGTTATTAGACAACTTCAAATCTAATTAGGGTTTATAATTTAAGGTTAATGGTTATAACTCGAGAGAGAGTAATCAACCCTAGGATCGTCTAGAACCAATAATCTAGTAATTATAATCAATTAGGTTAGCATTAAGGATAGTTAAAATTCCCTTTCTCTCAATTGGTAATTTCTTTAGGTTAATTCTTGAGTGTGTGTTGCAACTGCTAAATTATTAACATTTTCGTGATTGATTCTTGAATTGATTTGCTTGGTTGAATTGAATTCTTATTTTAGTTCCGTTACATTTTGAATTTTCGCAAATTATTCTGACCTTAGATTTTAGGATTAGATTATCCCTCCTCGTGGGATCGACATCTTAAGTACCACGTGAACGAACCGTGCACTTGCAAATTATCAAGGTTAATTAATTAAAACTTTAGACCTTATCAAGTTTTTGGTGTCGTTACTAGGGTGGCGATTAGTTTAGTTCTTTAGTCTAAGACTTTTTCACTATCTTTTGTTTTAAAAAGAAAAAATAAAAAATAGAGAAAGAAGTTTGGGGCGTAAAGTAGAGACACAACGAGACATCTTAAAGTGAGAATGAGACATCTGAAGAGCTAGATGCCAAGAAGAAATGGAAAGAACAATGATGGAAGATAGATATTATAGGGAGTAAGGAACTTTTACGAACTACAATGAGGCACAATATGGTTGGGGAAGTAATGATCCTTATTAGAATATTTACATTTCGGGGTGGTAAAACCAACCAAATTCCTATTGGTCTAATAATTTAAGGACTTACTTAGGAAATCAAGACCTATCAAGATTTTAGCAAGATGAGTCTAGTTCATGGGATTCTAAATTGGACAAGATCTTGGATAAGCTCACAGACATGGAAGAGGGCTAGAAGAGCAAATTGAGCAACTAACGGAAAATCACACCTTGTCTATTTACAACCTAGAGATTCGAGTGAGACAACCTTTTAGTGAATTTTGTAAGAGAAGTGTGGAAGACTCTATAAGTAATATGGAAATACATCAAAGAGAGCAATATGAGGTTGTTGCACCTAAGAATGAGGGAAAGCTAGAAGGATCATTGGAAAACCAAACTAAACCCCACCTTATTGAATGCTAAGAGATGAAGAAAGAGTATAAAGAAAAGAATGCCAACCTTCCCTATTATTCACTAGTTCTTAATATACCATGTGTGAACATCGAAAAATCTTTAGTAGATGTCCATGAAAAGAACCTTATCATTCGGATTAATGATGACCAAGTGACATTCAACATGAATGATGTATTAAAGAATCCGAAGGAGAGTAGCTCATTCAGGATAATTGATGTGTTCAAATCTTCTAAAGGACGAAGAATAGAAGACAATAGACATCGAGTTTGAAGAAGCTATAAAAGTCTTTGTTCGTGAAGCGGAAGAAGTAAAGGAAACGAAGGTGATTAAGGAAGAAAGAGAGCAACTCACCTTCATACATGACAAACTGTTGGATTTGATGGAAGATTCAAGGAGCTTTGTTATTCCCTATTATGTTGATAGTTTACTCGAAAAAAGGACATTATTCAACTTAATTAGTTTTCATAATATTATCAATATTGTCCTTTTGATTATTTTGCAATTTTTAGCTTACTTACAAGCTACAAAACCGATATTGAACAAAAAAGGTAGAAGCAAACTGCTCATAATTGATCTCGGCTGAGTTTCTAAGGATATAATGTCAAGCTACTAGTGTTAAAAAAAGCGTTGCATGGAAGGCAATTCATGGATTGTTAAATTCCATGATTATTTCCTTTGATTTTTTTAGATAGTTCGAATTCCGTAGTTAGGTTGTTTCATTTCCAAATAAAATCGGAAAGGCAAAGGACTTCGACATGAATTTGATGATCGAGGAAGTATACAAAAGAGAGGTAAAAAAGCCATAAAGATTTAAGAAGTGATTTCGGGAAAGTGTAAAAGAACAAAAGACAAAAATTAGAAATTGGTGAAAAAATCGCGGGCCATGATCATGACCTATGGGAGGGTAAAACTGGAACACACGAATTTCACTTTAATTTTTTACCATTTTACCCTTCATTCACCTATATATTCATTTCTTACTTCACTTTTTCACTGATTTTCATTTTAACTTTATCTCTATAAGTTTAGAACCTCCAAACACTCTCACTTCTCTCTACCTAAATTCTTAACTTCCAGACTCTTTTAATTTTGACCTACTCGCAAGTCAGTATGTCGTGTATTAAACAATCAACAAAACACGATCAATCATTGTGAGGAAACTAAGTCTCGAGACAAGGGAAAAAGAATAGGACAACTGATTACGAAGCACCTTTTCTGGTCTTCTCAGATGAGGAAGGTACTCGCTTTCATTCTCTTTGTAATAAGCAAATTATGGTTCCAAAGTAGTTTCATTTTGAGACTTTAGATAGATTAAAATTACAAGACAACATAAAAAATTTAGCAGAAAAAATTCAATAGGGACAGTTTATTCAATTTCAATTCCCAGATTACGAAGAACTTACCTTAGAATTCTTTACATCCCTTCAGTATGAATCCAATAAACCTAGGGAATTGTGGTTTAGGTTGCGGGGACAACCTTGCCAGCTTAATTATGAGACTTTGTATGAAATTGGTGGTTTCCCTGAATCATCAGTAATGGATCAACACGATAATTTTCGTGTCATCCCCTACTAGACTGAACTAACTGGGTTAGATCATTTTAACACTAAAAACGCACACAACAACATCATTAGGAGCAACAAACACTTGTTGTTGCACAAATTTATGTGTCAAACTTTTTTTGACAAGACAGAAACCAATAAATGTTCGACGAAAGAACTTTTCATGTTATGATGCATAGATCATGGCATCCCAGTTTGTACACATACCGTCATCTTTAATGCAATTATTGCTACTTGACGTTAAAGGAGCAATAACTTAGAAATGGGTTACTTGGTTTCAGCAATAGCTGATTACTATAGAGTTGAGTGCAACGGACTCACAGTTTACCATCCTGAATTCATGAACCATCATTATATATGGTGAGCTGAAACCCTGAAGTCCCACAATATGGAACTTTGAGATATTAGTGCCAAGACACAAGTCAAGATTAGGGCCAGTCAAGTAAGTTTAAGTGCTCAGCAATAATAAGAAGAGGATTCAACGAGCGAGGAGTCTGAGGAGGAAGAAGAAACAGAAGAACTGGGCTAGAAGAAAGTGCTTGATATAATCTCCGCGACCACCAAGGTAATTACAGATACACTTATGGAGAACTCTAGAAGAATAAAGGACATGGCCAGAACACAACGACGTCAAAGCCGAGATATACATCGTATCCATCATTATTTTGAGGCTCAAGGAAATTATGGAGCCATAAGTGAAATGTAGAGTGGGTAATGAAAAGAAAGCAAACTTTTGGTATGATAATTAGACAAGTCATGGTCCATTAATTAGAATTCCTATAGCAATATAATGCTAGAGCAATCTCATCCAAAGCTAAAGTTTGTGTAGTTATTTTTGGCAACAAGTGGAAGGAATTTTCAAATAGCGTGATGTGCCTAGTCCCCAATTGTTGGGCTCGGGCCCCGAATCCCTGTACATCTCTGTCCTCTTGGGCACTGGCATCTGACTTCTCTCTCGTGGAGGCTGAGGACACTCTCTAGCTATGTGCCCCTTTTCTCCACAGTTGAAGCAAGCTCCTGTCAATCTGTAGCACTCTCCTCTATGGGATCTTCCGCAGTGCTCACACTTCGGGATAAATGACCTATCCCCATCTCCCCTTCTACCGCCGCCCACCGTTGAGGCTTGGTGAGAAACAGTAGAAGTCCTCATCAGTCTCGATCGACTGGCACCACTGCTTCTCTCCTCAGACTGAATAGGGAAGCTCCTGGCACTCCTGTCTGGCGTAGGGGTACTAGTACTACCTCCCCTCCTGAACTGCTCTCTACCCTTTCTATTTTTTTTCACTGCACTCTTGATGTGCTCTATGTTCTCAACCCTTAATACTGCCTCAACCAGCTGCTGAAAATCACAAAAAATCTGCACTATCACTTTCTCTTTGATGGCCAAGTGCAGACCCGACTCAAACTGGCGACATCTAGCAGCCTCACTCAGCATCAGATCTGAAGCATACCTCGCCAACTGAGTGAACCGACGCTCATATTCACTGACTGTCATCTCCCTCTAAGTAAGACTAAGAAACTCCCTCTGCTTTTGCTGAATGTACACCTCTGACAGATACTTCTTCTTAAAAGCAGTAAGGAAGTTTTGCCATGACAACCCTACTGGTCTCATCTGACTGCCTAGCACGGTCTGCCACCAATGCAGAGCATCTCCCTGAAGCAAGCTTGCAGCATGCACAACTCTCTCCTCATCCTCACACTCCATCTGATCTTGCACCCTCTCAGTCTTTCACAACCAAGTCTCGGCTTCTTCTGGATCTGCTGTCCCATGAAGTCGACTGCTCCATACTTCCTCAACCTATCAAACCATCTCCCTTTCTGAGCTGGGGCTGAAGCAGAAGGCTGTGGTATCTAACCCATAGCCTGAACAAATGCCTGGGTGAAGGCTTGAAACAACCTTGGATTAAGCGGAGGCACTTGCTCCTGCATAACCGACGACTCCTGAGTCTGCGACGGAACGGGCTCACTACCTAGCCCTACAAACGCCTCAGCATTTCCTGGGGCTACTGACTCATCAGTCCTCTCCTCTCTAGTCGGAGAGTCAGGTGCAACAGATCCTTGCAGAACTCCTCG
>JANIPM010000006.1:5021838-5043322 GCA_027478405.1 Erythroxylum cassinoides
AGGTTCAATCATGTAAAGCAAAGATAAATTTATTTTAGTGAAAAATGAATTTGAATCACTTATAATCGTTAGGAAAGAAGTTTTAAATTTTATGGGACAACCTAATTGATCAATATTGCGTGACTTAACGGTCCAACTTAACATTAGAGACTCAACTTTGTGCTTATAATTAAGGTTATTTCTTTTTTGTTATTTTAAGGGACCATTATCCACCTAAAATATAAGAAAAACTAATTTATTCCTTTAAATTTTAACAAAAATTCATTTAACACCTTAAGTTTAATTTTACATTGGTAAATCATAAAATTATAAATTATATTTTAACAAATTCTTTCATTCTTTTATTTAATAAAGTTCATATATGGGATGACAACTTTTAGCCTATGAGCTTAAATTTAGTTGTTTTCAACGAGCCAGACTCAAGCTCAAACTGATTCAAGACTCAATTATTTTAAGCAAAATAATATCGTTTTACTTAAAAGAATTGAGTATCGGGTAAACCTAGACCTAGGTAGTCTGAACCCTGATCCAAATCAAAAAAAAGTTGTTATATATTTTTAATTTGAGGTAATTGGTAAAAAAAGCTCAAATATTTGTCAATTTTTCAATTATAGTATGAACTTTAAAAAGTAGTAATAAAATGTGCAAACTTTTAATTTTTTCAATTCTAGCCCAAATTTCAAAAAATGGCAATAACATATTCAAACTTTTAATTTTCTTCAATTCTAGCTCAACGTTATTTGTTGTTTTCCTGATGCTCTCAGTTATTTATTTCTATTTGTTCTTTTGACACCCCAAACTACTCTCACATTATAACATATTGAATCAATAAGGTCGTCGGGGCTGCATAATCTGATTTAAGTCATTTTTAAACTTAACAGAAACACTAACTTCGGGCTAGAATTGAAAAATTGAAAAATTGAAACTTTAAGCATATTATCACAAAATTTTGAATTTCATGTTAGAATTGAAATTTTTTAAAAATTTAGGTATTTTATTGCTATTTTTTGAAGTTCAGGTTATAATTAAAAAATTGATGAAAGTTTTGACTTTTTATGTAATTAACCCTTTTAATTTTTAAAAATTGGAAACCGTATATCTAATTGTAATTTATAAATCAAATACCTGTTTAATAAAGAATAAAGCTTACATTATTAAGTAAAAAATTATCAAAATTTGATGGATAAATTGAATTGATTTTTGTCAATGAGGTTCAACGATTGACTGGGCTCTTCCAAGATGCGAATCTTATGTATGCTTCATTCCTACATGGGTCGTAAAGTTCAAGAAATATTTCTAATATTAAGTGTTCTTTGGACCTTGTTGAAGCCCACTAGAACCAAGATATCAGTTTCGGGTCGAATAAAACTGCCAGCCCGACCCGATCACATCGCCACCCAAATGTCCCGACCCAAGAGTCATTCATAGGAAACCAGCACGGCACGTTTCGTAAGATTATTGTATTGCACTTCGAAGACAATGCAAAGGGGTTGTTGTATAAATTTTGACCTTGGAACAATAATCAAACCAAGCGTCAGAACCGGAATATGCTCAGTTCACTTTGAAATTTTGAGTTGAATGAATCCTTTATTTAATTTTAGATTTCTGGCAATATAAAACTCGAAATTTTTAAATAAAATAACATTATTTTTAATTTTTAATTCTCAAAAGCTGATGGAAAAATAATTATTGATAAAATTTTCTTTACTCTAATACTTACATAATGTGTTTAATGAAATAGAGAAGTCAGCAAATTAATAAAGTTATTTATATATAAAAAAATAAAAACAGTTAACTGGAAAATTAAGGAAAGAAGAATGGAGGAGAATATGCTCCAGACCGGTTTATTGTGTTCTTGCAGAATTTGAAATCGCATTCTGACTTCCTGAGACGCCAAATCGGTTTTTGATAAAACATCTTTTTAATTAATTATTATTTTCTTCTTACTTCAACGCATGCATGCTTATTGCTTAATGCTCTTCTCTTCTCTCCCTATCCTCCGCCTTCATTTCTCTCAGGTATCTCTCTCTCTGATATGTTTATATTGTGTTCGATATTTGTGAGTGCTTTGTTTTGGTTTTGTTCTATTGTTCGTTGTGTTTTGAGTTGAGACTTGAGTTGTTCTAGTGTAAACCCTAGTGCTCTGTTTGGATGTCGTGAAATTGGTACATTCAACTGGTTGACCACGTGATATGTGTGTGTATGTATCGGAATTGCTTTAGCTTGTGGTAGTTTGTTCAGTTTCGGTGCGCGCATTGAATTTTATTATAATCATGTCTATTTCTATTCTTAGGTTAACGTTTCGCTTTGCTTGATATTTTTATTTTATTGTTGTTTTGGTTGCTTGTTCAGAATCCTGGAACTTGTCATTGCCGCAGTTTGGGGCTTGCGGAGTGCTGTGGTTTGTTGTATAAAATTTGAGGAAACTCTCGAGTTACTTGTATTGAGAGTGTTAATTGCGCAATGGGCTCTGATTTGTTAGATGCATTCAGAATGGAGAGAGTGAGGACTATCTTGACATATACGAGTCCTTATCCTCACGAGCATTCGCGCCATGCCATTATTGCGGTGGCTGTTGGTTGCTTATTCTTTATCTCTTCCGATAATATGCATACCCTTGTAGACAAACTGGACAAGAATGTTAAATGGTGGTCTATGTATGCTTGCCTGCTTGGTTTCTTTTATTTCTTTTCTTCGCCATTCTTAGGGAAGAAGTTAAAACCCAGCTACTCAAATTTCAGTCGCTGGTAAGTTTGTATTTAGTGAAATTATCAGGTTTTTACTACATGGCTGAAGTGTTTATTTGGACCTTGAGGTATTCATTGCTTCCACATTGTCAGTGCAGGTATATTGTTTGGATATTTGTTGCGGCTTTATATCATCTTCCTAGTTTTCAGTCTATGGGAGTAGATTTGAGGATGAATTTGTCCCTGTTCTTGACAATTTATGTGTCATCAATTTTGTTTCTTCTTGTCTTCCACATCATTTTTTATGGCCTGTGGTACATTGGTATTGTTTCCCGTGTTGCTGGAAGAAGGCCAGAGATCTTGACCATTCTCCAAAATTGTGCTGTAAGTGTTCTAAGCCACATTTGGTGCTTCCAGCATGTCTGGTTAAGTGGTTTTGCTTCTACTATATATTCTTATTCGTAACTTGAGTCCATTATCTTTGGATTAGGTCCTTAGTGTAGCCTGTTGTGTGTTCTATAGCCACTGTGGTAATCTTGCTATCACGAGACATAAGCTGCCTCAAAGAAGAAACACTGGTTGGTTTCCTTTGAGGAAGAATGGTGAGGGCAATACATGGATTGCAAAGTTTCTTCACATGAATGAGTTGAAGGACCAGGTCTGCTCATCTTGGTTTGCTCCAGTTGGGTCAGCAAGTGACTATCCGCTTTTGTCCAAATGGGTTATTTATGGGGAGGTAAAGCTATAAGTTCCAAGGATTTGTATCATCTTATTCAATGCTCTAAACATATTGAGGTGGTAGGTTTTGTTCAGTGCAAATCCCTCTCATGTTTTCTTCAACTACTTGCAGTTAGGTTGCAAAGGAAGTGAATGTGTTGGGTCATCTGATGAAATTTCTCCAATATACTCATTGTGGGCAACATTTATTGGCCTTTACATTGCCAACTATGTAGTGGAAAGGTCAACTGGGTAAGTGGTAATTGATATCATTTTCATGTATTATTATTCTTTTGCCTTTTCACTAAAGGATTCTCAATGACAACTGATTGGTTAAAGTTGTTCTTCTTGTCCTTTTGGTATTCTAGCCTCACAAGTTCTAAAAATGTTGTCCTAGGAAATGGGTGGTATTTTCATTTTGCTTTAAAAATCTTCTTCCTTGATAACAGAGGAAGGTTGTTTTTCTCTCCTTTTTCTTGAATTCACCGTTAGATAATTATTCTGTCAGGGATATAAATAAAACATGATTCTGGCAGTTCATTGTGCATATTTGACTCCATGGGTGATGATTGAATTATATCTACTTTCAGAGTGTCATTTGGTTATGTGTTAAGTTATGCTTGCTTTTGCTTCTGTCACTCTTACTGTGTTTAGCTTCCCTTCCAATTCATTCAGTTCTGGGAAAATGTATAGGTGGGCTCTTACTCACCCTTTGTCAGTTCAAGAGTACGAGGAATTGAGGAGGGAGCAGATGAAGCCTGATTTCCTGGACATGGTTCCATGGTATTCAGGGTATATGCTTGTTGCCTTACTTTCCTTGGTTTTGTCACTAATGTCATTTTTGGGTGTTTTTCTATTAACTTTCCTGACTTGGCAATGTCTATATGTTGCAGAACTTCTGCTGATCTGTTCAAGACAGTATTTGACCTATTGGTATCAGTTACAGTATTTGTCGGCCGCTTTGACATGCGCATGATGCAGGTAGTGATACTGCTGTCCGATATTAGTTCATGTGTTGTGTTTGTCTGTTTTAATTCTTCAGATGTGTTTTACCCCGTTTCTCTTCATGCAAGTAATTCAATTCAGCCATATGACATAATTTCCTGACGAAGCGATGTTCTTGGAAAAGTCTGTCATAGCTACAAGTTTGGTGTTACTAGTGGCCAAGGTTTTGGTTGTCACTAATACAGTGGAAATGTGTTACTTGACAATAAACATATCTTTTCTTCAAAGTTCTGAAAATGTCATTAGAAAATAATATTATCATTTCACTTGCCATTTTTAACTGGTATCCTTTATAATCTTTATGCTAAGATGACTGGTGAAGCTCAAATTAATGGTTAATTCTAGTCATATTGTTCCTTTTGCATTTTTTGTTAAAGATTGATCATACTTGGTGACATCTATCTCCTCACTTGTGTTTCATCAGGCAGCAATGAACAACGTGCAAGATGGGGCTGAAGGAGATACAATATATGATCATTTTAGTGAAAAGGAAGATATCTGGTTTGACTTCATGGCTGATACTGGTGATGGGGGAAATTCGTCTTATACTGTTGCACGGTTACTTGCACAGCCTTCCATTTGTCTCACAAGTGGTGATTCTGAGCTTTCTTTGCCACGCGGAAACTTTCTTCTCATAGGAGGGGATCTTGCGTAAGTTTATGGTGTTTCTTGCTTATAATGATATGATTGTTTGTTGCAGATTTTATTGGTTTATTTGCAAGTTAAACTTTTCATATTTTGTCTGACAGTTTTTGGCCCTAAAATGATTCAGCATGTACACTGCTTGAATGCCATTATTCAACACTTGCTTTTGGAGGGTTTTGTTAATCCTCTGGTTTAGACAATAAAATAAGGGATATGGAGATGTAATTTTACCTTATAACACAATGATGCTTTTTGGAAAACATACTTCACATTTGGTAATACTTTTTCTTAACCATGGCTTGGTTTCTTCCTGAAAGAATAAACAGGTTAATATTGGTACAGGAATTGCTTGTTGGCATTCATGTGCACCAGAAGATAGTTATAAAAAGTTGGTGTCTATGTGTGCGTGAGCATTCATGTATACTTCTAAAGGTTTTTGCTAATCTCGTGCTTCATAAATATAAACCCTTTCTGATGGATAGCTATAAAAAGTTTGGTGTCTATGTTTGTGTGAGCATTCATGTATACTTCTAAAGGTTTTTATTACTCTCGTGCTTCATGAATATAACCCTTTTCTGATGGATGGTCATGTTTCTGGTGTAGATATCCTAATCCATCAGCATTCACATATGAGAAGCGCCTGTTTCGTCCGTTTGAATATGCTCTGCAACCCCCACCACGGCATATGCCAGAGCATATAGCTGCTCACAAGCCTGAGCTACCCCGTGGAGTGTCTGAACTGAAGCAATATGATGGACCTCAGTGTTTTGTCATTCCTGGAAATCATGGTTGGTTTCCATTTGGGTTTTTTAAGTTTGATCTTTCCGAAGAGTTCATAGAAGATTTGTTTGAGTGCATATTTACTGACGTGGTTTCTTTAACCTAGCCACTAATACATGTTTCCATACCCGGGCCTGGTTTCTTATTATGGAATGATGTTCATTCTAGTTTATTTCAAGTCATTCTGTTTTGGGTTTTGCAGATTGGTTTGATGGGCTTCATACTTTCATGAGGCATATCTGTCACAAGAGCTGGTTGGGTGGTTGGTTCATGCCTCAGAAGAAGAGTTATTTTGCCTTGCAACTCCCCAAACGATGGTGGGTCTTTGGTCTTGATTTAGCACTTCATAATGACATCGATGTGTACCAGTTCAAATTTTTTGCAGAATTAATAAAAGAGAAGGTATTTTTTTTTCAATTTTTTTGTTATTTTCATTGATTCTGGGACTGAATCTACTGAAGAAGATACAACACCTTTCTGATACCTTTCATATTTCCATGCATTGGACCTTCACAATGACTGTTAGAGAGTTTATATTTTGAAATTCTTTGATAGGGAGTTATTTCATTCTGTAACACGAGTTTTTTATTCCTGTTATAATATGTTTCTGGTCTTTGGGATTTATTGATATGTTGGTTATTGGCCACTTCTAGGCTAGCTTCTGTGGCATGTTATCATGTTTTTACATATGCTAGTAATGAATAAGAAGATCCTCATTGCACCATTGTTGATTCAGGTTGGGGGGAATGATTCTGTAATCATCATTACACATGAACCTAATTGGCTTCTTGATTGGTACTGGAATGATGTTTCTGGAAAGAATGTCTCTCACCTTATATGTGACTATTTGGAAGGAAGGTGTAAGCTTCGGGTGGCTGGAGACTTGCATCATTACATGCGCCATTCATATGTTCCATCTGATGGACCAGTTTATGCGCAACATCTACTTGTCAATGGTTGCGGTGGTGCATTTTTACATCCCACCCATGTCTTCAGTAATTTCAAGAAATACCATGATACCACCTACGAGACCAAGGCTGCTTATCCTTCTATAGAAGATTCAACCAGGGTGATTCTCTTATGATGATTTAGGGTTTTTGATTCTTTATGGTGTATTCCTTTTTTTTTTTTTTGCTTCCATTTCTTGGTTCCTTAGCTTCTTAGTAATTTGATGCAGATTGCACTAGGAAACATTTTAAAGTTTCGAAAGAAGAACTGGCAATTTGATTTCATTGGAGGCATTATTTACTTTGTGTTAAGCTTCTCAATGTTCCCACAGGTGAGTATCTTCAGTGATTCTTTAATACCATAAACTTGACTATATGGGTCAGTTGTGAGAAAATGAGTCTTTCCTATTTGTTAACTTTTTTCATGAACTTGCTTGCACTTCCTAAAACTTTAGATATGATTCTATTTGTTGCTTTTCAGCCATACTCTACAAGGTTTGTAGTGTATACTTCTGTCAGAAAGTACATAAGAATTGACTTATTTTCCCTTTTAATTTCCAGTGCAAGCTCGACCACATCTTGCAAGCTGATACATTTTCCAGTCACTTGACAAGTTTCTTTGTCACGGTCTGGAATTCTTTTTTGCATGTGTTGGGGGAGTCTTATGTCTCTTTAGCAGGTGCTCTAGTATTGCTAGCAGCGGCAATTGCTTTTGTCCCTTCCAAGACATCTCGGAGGAAACGAGCCATTATTGGAATTCTTCATGTGTTATCACATCTGGCAGCAGCTTTGATTCTTATGCTGCTCTTAGAAGTGGGTGTTGAAACATGTATCAGGCATAAGCTACTTGGAACTTCAGGCAAGATTCTCCCTTTTTCTTTTTGTATTTATGGACCTTTCTATTCATGGACATTTAATTTCAGTTGCTTGTGTCTAAAATGGTCATGAATGTGATGAAAGAGATTGTTATTTGAGTACTTAATGAGTTATGTGGTGTATTTGTCATCTTATCCCTCACTTTAGAAGACCATATCTTTCACCCCTTGTATGGTTTCTACTTCAAGAGTGAAGATTCCATAGTGGTCCAAAATTTAGTTGTGGTTATTGATTATGTGATGTTTGTTGATGAACTCTTCCAGGTTATCACACATTGTACCAGTGGTACCGAACTGTGGAAAGTGAGCATTTTCCAGATCCCACTGGCCTTCGAGCTCGTATAGAAAAGTGGACATTTGGCCTTTATCCAGCGTGCATCAAGTATCTTATGTCTGCATTCGATGTTCCTGAGGTAGGACATTCATCTATGTTGTAGATTTGTAGTGTTAATACTTGGATAATGTTTTATACTCACCAGAGATTGTCAGGTCATGGCTGTCACACGGAGCAATATTTGCAAGAATGGATTGAAGTCCCTCTCACGAGGGGGTGCTATAATTTATTACGCTTCCGTGTTCCTCTACTACTGGGTTTTCTCAACTCCTGTTGTTTCTCTCATTTTTGGAAGTTACCTCTACATCTGCATTAATTGGCTTCATTTACACTTTGACGAGGCCTTCTCCTCCCTCCGAATTGCTAATTACAAAGCATTTACGCGATTTCACATCACTAAGGATGGGGATCTTGAAGTTTTCACACTTGCAGTTGATAAGGTAAGAAGCCACGCTCTATGTTTCCATCTCATCTTTTATTCCCAGTTTTAGTTGACACAAGAAGCAGAAATATTAACTTTTCAAAAAAATAAGTAGAAATATTATCATGTTATTAATTCAAAAGCAAGTAGTTCTTGTAGGCTATCTGCATTGATTTATATATTTAATGAGGCCAGTATTATGAAATGCAATACGTTGGTGATGGTTTAGTGATGTTGCAATACTGTTCTCTACTTAAAATATTTATGACTTGGTGTTAATAACTGCGGTTTTCATGCTGTTTTATGCCTCAGCTGGAATTAACGTAATGATGCCCAATTTTCTTGTCTCTTTTCGTGCACAAGGATCTTATAATTATTGCTTCTTTCTATGTCAACGGTATATTTTGTGTTAAAAAATGCTTGGCATGTCCACAAGCAGGAATATGTTAATATCTGACAAACTACCCTTGATCTATATGCTTCATAAAAGTTTGAAGAAGTTTCCACGTTGGTCCTGCTTATGTGTTAATGAACTTCTCGCCTTACATGGTAGATTGTTTTACTATAATCTCCCCCATATGTCCTTTTATCAGAAATCAGTCATTGATGGTAGCTAATATACATGTTGCCTGTAACTTCTGTCTACATGTTGCTAATTTGATATGACAAACAGGTTCCAAAAGAATGGAAACTGGATTCACTTTGGGATGCGGAGTCAAAACTACCACAGCAGTTGAGCCACCGTCGAACATTTCCTAGCAAATGGAGTGCATCGTCTCCTCAGCAGGACCCGCTGAATACCGTTAAAATAGTTGACCAATTTGTTATTAGACAAACAGAAAAGTCGGACTTTGTAGCAAGCAACGGCCTAGTCATTCACTGATCTTGCTATTGGAATTTGTCTTAGGTATGTTATATGATGTAGGAAGAATAGGGAGATAAAAGGGCCAATCAAAAACGGTAGAAAAGTTGTTCAGGAGATGATTGTCATTTTTCATATCGGTTTCCTGGCGGCGTTCTATTCCATTTTTATGTATAGTCAAAGGAAAACGTAGAAGAAAAAAGGACTTCCGTCTTGGGAAAATGATCCAATTTGTATACATTGTACGGAATATAATCAATTCACTGATCTGTTGCCACATTGTGGAATACAG
The DNA here is from genome assembly GCA_027478405.1 of Erythroxylum cassinoides. Lineage (NCBI taxonomy): Eukaryota > Viridiplantae > Streptophyta > Magnoliopsida > Malpighiales > Erythroxylaceae > Erythroxylum > Erythroxylum cassinoides. Next base: position 5,031,404 of record JANIPM010000006.1, read on the forward strand.
TAAAATGAGAAAACAGATGATCTTAGTAACCCTTTTTTCTTTTTCGTGTGTGTAGCAATTTATTCTAAGAAAATTGGTAGAATTTTCCTATTCACAAAGGAAATGAAAATGAGAAAAATAATACTGAGGATCACTTCTGAGATGGATCATTTTATATCTCTTGCCGGCTTGGTTGGATTCAGCGGAGTTCGTTCCTGTTAATGCAATTTGCAACTCTGAGCAGACTGCCGGTGATAAGCGAGAGGTAAATGCAACTACTTGGAATGAGTAGTCAGTAGTTCGGTGTCAAGGAAATTCAAGAGTAAGGATTCAGATATGTGACGTCCTAAAATATGAAGAACAAGACAGATCATTTGCTCTGAATCTGTGTTCCTGTAGCTATGAAAAGTGAGCATCCACTTGAACAATGAAGTTAATCAAAGCTCTTTAAAGACTTGTTATGGGAATAAGTAACTGACTCAAAAGCTTTCATACGAGGTTTTGAATATGCAAAGCAAAGGCGATCTGTGAATCTTAACTTGGCGGCTAATTAGCTCTATGAAATCCAGCACTTCTTTTAGTTTCTGAAGCGCCACAAGATTTGAACTGTAAGATCGTCACCTATAATGAACAACAGGCTCTTGTGATGCAGCAACAATCCCTACGATTATTGGTTATAGATACTCATCACATACAAGAAATTTGTGGTTAAAGAACAAGCTGCCTTTGGATTCTGTTACAACCTAATTGGACCAGAAGTTTACATTGTTCTGATGAAGGCATTGTTAATGTTTGAGGAGCTAATGAACGAGAAAACCAATATATTTGAATGGGACATCATTGAAGCAAGTACTGGTTAAGCACCCATTTGAATCCAGCAGAGCTCATTCTTGGAAGCACTACTGAACCAGTCAAGATTGTATACTTTTTGCAATACTTTCTCAATTGCAGAAACATTGACCCTTCTTTCTTTGGATCCAAAAATTCACCATTCCTGATATTTGCCAGTATCAAACTGGGATGCAGGCACATTCTTCCCTGAAAATTTATTTATAATCAACTAACATGAGATGAAACCAAGATAGCAATGATTTTTAATTCTTATCAGGTACCTGTCAAATGTTTCAGGTTTTAGGGTAACGGACTTAAGGAAGTTCCTATTGTTCAGTACCCTGAAGTATTACTCGATTGTTCCAATATTCTGATCTTCAGAAATTTGGCAGTTCCTTAAATGCTTATTTCCTTTATACATATGGAGCAAGTATAAACTTCACAGATCATAGAGATAATATTTCTTAGGAGCCTTCAATGAATCCTGGAATTTGAAAGTTAATCCAGATGTTGGACATGATCATGAATCTATAATTGGAAAACAAAATGAAAAATCTTGTTAAAAGAAGAGAGAGTTTCAGAATTTTCATTTCTGGAACTGCCATACTGAGTAAAAGGTTTGTATTAATTAAAGAGGACCTTCTGCTTCCAGGGTACTCTAATGCTTAGGTAAGAATCTACATTCTACAAAAACTGTTACTAACAATTATTTATATATATACATAATATTGTGCAATAATTAAGAATGAGTTTAGTTGACAATTAATGTCTAAAACGATAGTGTTTTGTTCAAATTGAATTAACTTTATTTAGTTATTGAATAAAAAAATATCGTTTTTAGGACTAAATTGGATCAAGTTCTTAAGAGCAAAAGCCTATTCAATTCAAGAAATATCAACCCTATATATATGGGAAACTATATGAGAAGTTATCAAAAGGTTCAAAAGCCATTTAATGCTAGATTCCGAACTACTGAATAAGTTCATTCATATAAAAATTCAAAATAGAAATTATATAAAGAGTAAGAAAATACAACAATAGTTAGCGAGTGTCTCGCTTAAATATGACAAAATTCAATAGTACGTAACCTTATCCCTGTAAAAACTGTAAGGAGATATAAATGAGCAATGTGTTTCAAGCTAGAATCTTACTTGTTAAAGGAATATAAATCATATGGAATTTCACCTCAAAAAGATAAAGAGTTGATGTACATGAACTTGTGTGGAGTTTCAGAGAGGTGTTGATTTATAGTAACTCGAATGTATTCAACTAGGTTTAGGAGCATGAATAATGTTGTACGAAAAATAACATGGCTACACTGTATAGAATATGATATTTTAATAATTTAATATATAAATTTGTTATTGTCAATCTGATTTACTTGAAGCTATACTTGGGGTTGGCTCTGCCGAGGAATTGATCAACTTGTGACAGAAAGAAAAGAGCACCATTGACACTTCATGAAGATTAAGTTCTTATCAAAGCTAACCCTCCACAACTTTTGGAGGTCTCTTGCATGAAATTAACGTTATCAATCCACATGCAGCATCATAGGTGAATTGGCGATCTGTACCATCTTGAGAGTTGAGATAGAAAGTAGACCAAGGTCTGAAAGAAAAAGCCTTGCATAGGATTGAGAGACAGGAAACTTAGGTAGGACTGCTATTCTGTGAATCTGAACAAGAGCTTCTGCACGAAACTTAAAACAGTTTTTAGATCCAAACTTGCAATGACGAACAACGGAGTACTTGAATTTATGCCCAGAGAAGAGGATCTCGTTTAACTCAGTGATCGGTATGTATCCGATTTCAATGCATTAGAAATATGTTGAGTTTGGACAGAGATAAGGAGAGCAGCCATTGACATTACCTGCAGTAAATCAAAGAGAAACAAACCCTTCAAATCCTAGATTTCACCCTTAGCGCATTGCAGATCCAACAATGTTCTACAAACCATACTGCGTGAGCTTACTGCTTTTCTTAAAACTTATAGCGGACTTGGGGTGGGCATAAATCTCTCTTTGTAAAAGATTTTTGTAGGTAGCTATAGTATCAGAACATTAGGAGAATCAACACTTCATCATAAAGCATAAGGGTAAATGAAAGATGAAAGATATTGAAGCATTACCAGGTCCAAGCTCTCATAGGTCAGGAAAGAAATAGGCTTCACAAGATGATCAACCTGACAATCTGCCCCAAGTACCTAAATGACTTTGTTGCTTCCTTTAAGCATCTGTTTTTCACATCTCTAGACCAGTGCTGCAAAATTTGGTGTCATAACCACCAAATTGATACTATCAATTCACATACAAACAGAAATTTCAGGTAACTAACCTCGCCAAGCATGTTGAGCTTCTCACGCACACTCTTCAACATTTCTTGGGCATCACCATCCCATCTATGGAACTCCAGATCTCTTCCTTCAAAAAGCTTGTCAGAAACCTGTAAACGATAAACTAAGAGGTCATTTGGTCGATCTCATTCCGAAGTTAACAATTTTACATACCAAGTGTTTTGGAAAGGAAAAACAATATCATGTTTCAACCAAACATTAGGTGATGGCAACAGAAAAAATAGGAGATGGAATTACGGAAACATTCATAAAATAGATAGGCAAATAGAATGTTGTTGATCATATCAAAGGCCTGATTTTGGCAGCAAGTCAAAATACAATTGCACAACTATATTCAATCAAGTCTGTGAGTCAAAAGGATGCTCAGCAGCCTCGGTGAGCACAGAGCATACTTGTCTTGTTATAACTTCACCACCAGCTACATGCGAGAAGTATATGTTGTAGAAATGACAGAGAAACAACGGGGCACTCTTCTCTGCAAGCTCCTCCAAATACTCGGCATAGGAAACTCCTGGAGCACTGGGTTGAGGTATTGCAACATCCTTTTGGCTAAACCAGTCTAAATCTTTTGCAAGACTCTTTGATCTTTCCAAGCCATTATTTCTAAAATATGCATCTGCACATTGGACACAAGCAAACATTGCATCACCACGAAATCACTTCAAGCCAAGGAACATTCACTACACAAGCGAACTTTCCCATTAGCTCATAAAAATCAAATAGTGAATCAAAGCCTGATGAGAGGAAAATAAAATACCCAAGTAAGATTATTCTTCATGAAGAAAGCTCAAAGATGGAAGAAGACGAGAAACAATCTAACCCGAAAACACAAGCACTTACAAGTTTAAAAGGATTGACCAAGCCAGTGGAAGATAAACGAGAAAGAAAAGGAACCCTTGGGAAAAGTAGAGAGCATATTAAAAACTCACATGAAACATCATCGGACTTATCAATAATACGTTCGACAGTGTCAAAGACCAGTTTGCTGTCAACCATATACTTGACGAAGCCTTCCATACTGGGCAACCAGCTCGCCTTGTCACTATTTCCGTCTTCGACTCGTTCTTCTTCGACAAAATCTTCTTGTTCTTGTTTCACGCTCTTGTCCTCAGAATCAAGGGAACCATCGTCAGAGTTAAAAGTGGTCTTACTGTAAGTATACTTGCCATTAATGTTACGAAGCCTCATGGCCACAAATCTCATCTCTTCAGTGATGCCCTTGCTCTCTCCTGGATAAGCTTTCCTATACCTTCTTCTCTTCTTAACAACTGGAGGTCCCACACTAGTTGTTGCTATCGTCGTTGTCGAATTCGTCGTTGTTGTTTCGGGATTCATGCAACATGTTATACGCGGCCCCGGAGCATATCTTGTTCTTGCGACGTTTCCGTTCAGAGTCAGGCTCCTCCCGAGCTTCAGACATTGTGATGGAAACAGGGAAAACTGTACAAAAGATTCCAATGGTGGTGCCACCGCCGCATACGGCGGCTTGGATGACGTCAAGGATAAAAGCTTCATAGCCAACAGTAACAACTTCTTCCAAGTCCTAAACCACTCCAACCATTCCTGCTCTTGAGATATTTAGAAGACATGACGGCTGATGAGGATCTTCTATCTCTCGGCCGACAAGTACACTTTCCTAACCCAAATTTAGAGCCCAAAAACTGAATTTCCTATGTCAGTTGGGTCCAATATTGTCGCCTCTGAACAATTGCAAATATGATGAACATAGAGTAAAAGGTATCAGATAATTTCATGTCAAAGGGATTGCTTTTCAATTGCTTCAGGAATTTCAAACAATAAATTTTCTTTCAATCTGTACAACGTGTAAACCTAATATAAAAAAAGGTCAGTTACAAGTTGACAAGGAGAATGTGACAATGATATTACAGGGTTTCTATGTACAGCTCCCAATGAAGCTAAATTAGTAAGTACTGTACAACAAATTCCTCTGGTTAATGTGTGTAAAATGAAGATGGTCAATGAAAAGAGTCCTGTAGCTGACGTAGTCTGATCAGCGAATCTAATCCTCTTCTGGAAGTGTATGGTGATTTCATTTGTTGTCGAGGTCTAACACAAGCAGATCTAACAGCCAGCTGTCTTGCAGAATGCATTTATACATGCGGACCTGGCCATCAAAACCAAGCTAATTCTACTTTTCATCCTTAGAATTTTCTTCTTCTCCCTTTTTTTGTGATACTATAGCATTTAAAATGGAACATCTTTTCATGAATAACGGGCCTTCAGTATTTGCAGGAACTCCAATGTCTTCGTATAAGATGGATCCGAGCGACTAACTGGCTTGCATGAATTTACATGATCAGTTGACTCTAATACCTGTAATAAAATTTGAACAACAAAATAATGAAGATACATGTTAAAAAGGCTAACAATGCACCAATAATAAATGAACAGAACATTCATCCCACAACATTAGTTTGATTAGATCCATCTGCAAGCCATCTAGTAAGTATTTAACTCATGCACCAAATCTCTATGTACATCCGAGTTTGATGGAGAAAGCCCTGCAGTAATTACACTTACCACAAGTTCACCATATCCAGGATATGCAGATTCAATGGGTACAATTTCCATCCTGACGGCCCATCCTCCATAGCCCTCAACAAGTGAAGTGACCTTGGTCTAAGATGCAACAACAGGCAACCAATTAGGCTCATATAAAGCACATTCAGAGAGTCCGCGAGAGAGTGAGGAGTATAGGAGTTGGAATTCTTGTTTGGTGTGATATAAGAATGGAACTTATTTGCAAATATTTGGTTTAGTTGGAAACATATATATTACCTCACCGAAACTTAGAACTTCAAGAAGCCTTTTCCTATGAAGGTTGCGAATAAAGTCATTCAGCTCCACAAGCCTTGGAGAACCACTTCTCAGCTCCCCGATCTAATATTCAAAACAATATCAACAGTAACTAATGCATGATCCACAAGATCAACTAGTATCATGAATTCAAAACGGACAAATTAGTGTAAATTGTATACTAACTGATGGGGCAGGGCGCAAAACAAGGCCCATCCGCCAAGGCATATCTGCTAGTTTGCTGCCGAAGTGTGGACAACTATAGAACACCTAAAATCAGGGGGCAGTACAAAATGTCATCAACCAACAAAGAAATCAAAACTTGCAATGTCAATGATAAAGTTCATATATATGCTTCGCATTGCAAAATGAGCTTACAACTCCAACTGTGTTTTTCACAAGATTATCAATATTCTCCGCCTTCGCTCTGTACAGCATTTCCTTCACAACCAGACCTCCCATGCTGCAGATATAGACAAATATCACTTCAAAGGGGTCCCTTTTCAATCCAAATGTATAAAGACCAGCCAAGCCAAAGAAAGGGAGAGAATCAAAGTTGAAAATCAAGTTTCCAGTATCACTGAATACCTATCAAACAACTATTAACTAGGCAATAGCTCTGAAAAATTTAAGGCCTGCAGCAGTCAATGCATCAAAGGTGGGTACTTTAACATCGCCTCATAAAAATTCCTCTTAAGAACTACTTAAACCTGGCAATCTTCTCAACCAAATTTGTGCACATTTACAAACAACCTCATTTCTGCATAATATTTTCCAATCATCAATCTCAACATCCCAGTTGCTAGACACCATGATATAACAAAACGTGAAGTGTAAAGCTACAGAGGCTCATATATAATTTGATGTAAGGTACATGAATAACAGATCATAGCACCATATCATGATAAATGTTACCTGTGAGTTACAAACACAACAGGCCGATTCCCAACACCAGCAGCAACAAGATTATCCAATATCTTTGCGCTTACTTCCTGCACAATGAGAACATAAATGTTCAGTACTTGAAATGGTCAAACATTCAGGAAAAAAAATCACAATAAGTATTGAAAGCAATTAAGAAACATCAGCTAGATAAACACTAGCTTATAAAAGCAAAGACAAAATTCCTAGAAAGATGTTCTATGATGCCATTTGCTGTTGGGTATTACTTAACAAACTTGGGACACTCAGAAATTGTACAGTTAAAAAGACCAGACTTCTAGTTGCTTGTAAGGTGTCAGAGAGAAAGTGCCAACCTGAAGTGGAAGGCTAGCTCCAGACCATTGTGTAAGATTCGACTGCATCAGAAATTCATTCAGGACTTGAGAAGATTATTAAATAACAAATAACAAAAGATCATCTCAAATCATTAAAACCCATAGCAAACAAGAAACAATTCTATTTTCAAGGCAGTTAATTAAAACAAGCAGTTAACATCCGCACAAAGAACAAACTACAACAAAACAAACCTTGTACTTGATGGTGAACAAACGAGCTTCAGGGAGATCAGTTGAAAGCCATTCAGCAGGCCAAAAAGTTCCTTGCTTCCCAGCTTCCTCATCTATTTTCTCCACCAAGCCAGACTTAGTTGAAGTTTTGTCATCGGCTAATCGCCAAGTCTTGTAAGGTCCACCACGCAAACCATGGATAAAAACAATATCTAGTTGTGGAATACCTGATTCAGAATCAGATTGGGATTTCCTGGCAGAAGTAGACGCATTGCCAACATTTGAAGTTGTGGTTAGACCCTCAATATCAACAGAATCAACCCCAGATAAAAGATTATCCTTCCAACCCCTTTCACTATCTATTGTCTCACAATGCTTCCAGTGGAGCTGCCCAGGATTGATCAAAAATATCATATCACTATATCGAGGACAAGAGCTATTCTTGTTCATACGTACATCAATAGTATTTCTATTTAAAGAGTCTTTCCCTGACCGTGGACTGCAAAGAACATTTAGGAACACTGCTCTAGCATAACTTTGTAGTTTATGGTCAGTGCAACCTGGGATCCTCCCACTAGCACAATCATCTAGCCATTTACACCAAATTTTGTCTGCTCGAATAACATTCTGAACTTTGGGAAGGACTGAGAGAATAGTCAACAGTCTAGCAGCATGCCTTCGTAAGTGAGCTGTGTTTGGAACATGAAGACTTGATGGTTCACTACTGTCGTTATGAAAAGATTCAGTAGGAGCACTGGAGACTCGTTCTGGTGCCTCCAGGGCTATAGAAGCATCGTAAGCTTCAATTGCAGCCAGTTTCTCATAGTCATCGCATAAGAGAAAGCGCCTAAGCAAACACAAAACTCCAAATTCGGTTACTTTTCCTTGACATGAGGAGTCCTCCGCACAAAGTTCAGTGAGAGTTTTTAATGCCTTAAGGGTTGCTAGAGCAGAATCTGCTGCATTAGATTTAGGCATAGTATCTTTCTTCAAGTTTTTAGATGTTCCAGCAAAAGGCTCCAAAGAAAGAAAATCTGCCAGTGCAAATGTATCAACAGAATCAGAGGTTGCTGCCAGTTGTTTCCCAGCTAGATTCACTACTGCGCTTGCCAGCTGATTAGCTGCTTGTGTAGCAGAAACGATCTTGGACTGATCAATTTGAGTCTGCAAAAGTTTGCTACACCATAAGCGCAAGAAAAAACATGGTTGATGACAAAGTGCTAAGCACAGATGCAGAAAAATGTAGTTGACACAACCATTATTACCATCACAGAGTCTCAAAGACAAGGAATATGAGCAAGTTAACCAGGCTATGAACATAAAATCAGTGCTAGTACTTGTTAAATAAAATATGAGGCCAAACATTACAACCTTCGCTTTGTCACTACTAGGCTGACTGCCTGCTTTAACGGATGAAACCTTGCTGGGACTTAAAACTTCATTAAGCAGCATAGCTAACCATCCTTGAGAAATAGGTATTGAAGTTGGGCCATGATCCTTGAGAATGCAAGAAAGGATTTTGGCAGCTGACAACTGAATGGTGTCAGAGGAAACTTTACCACAAACCCATGGAAGTAGAATGCCAGACCACCTTTGACTTTCTTCTAGAGATATATGCATGCCCCCATCCAAAAGTAACTCTAACGCCCTCGCCAATGCTTCATGCACCTGCTTGTATTTTGTTGTCAGCTTAGCGGTTTCTCTCATCAGCTGAAGACCCTTCTCCATCACCACCTCCCGCGATTTGGAACTTCTCTCAATTGATAGCAAAAAGGGAGACAAGGCCACCTGAGCCAAAGGAATATCTTCATTTTTACTTGCCTGATATATTGTTGCAAGAAGACTGGAACTCCAATCAGAAACAGAATCACTTAGGCACAGATTACGATCCTCCAACAGCAACTGAGCAACCAAGCTCCCATACCACTTCACAGATCTCTCAGGTGCAATCAAAGCAGTCATCACAGCTTGCCCATCAAAATCCAGTTCTTGAATGTGGCATCTATTGGCTTCAGATGTCATTGCCCAATTAGCCAACGCCCATGCTGCAAAAGGCACAGCAACATGTTGACAATGAAGATCATCCCAAAGTCCAGGAAGCACCACAGTAGAAGATAAGCTTTCTTGTCTTAGCGACCCATCATGCTTATGAAGCAAGACTGAACTTTTAGCACCAGAGTGCTCTAAATCCATAAGGGCACTAGTTCTCGAAAGCCCTACAGCGGTTGTACCTTCAAGAATTTTAATCCCAATACCCTTCACACCCTGTCCACCGTCGTCATCATCTTCATTTTCAGGCGGCTCATCCAAATGCAGCCCACCTTCCTTAATGACTTCAATGGCAGTAGCAATGTCTCTCATTGCAGCATTTCCGGGTAACAACTGCTTAAAATATTTCCTTTCTGAATTGTTGCAACTTGAAGTAACAATATCCATGATTGCATCCACAAGCATGCTCCTACCTTTCAAAGAATCAGAAATATCGAATGAACTACGTCTCGAATGCTGCTCCCACAGAAATTCAATATATTAATGACAAAAAAAAAACACAAACACACAAATACACAACCTACGATGATAACTGATGCAGCATACAGTATTCCTATTAATCCCAACAAAAGGAAGGAGCATTTTACACAAGAAAACAAATCACCTTATTCTTAGGTTGACAAGAAAAAATAAAACGCAAGAGAAACGGCACCGCATGGGGCCTCCCGAGAACATCTGCGGACACATTAGGATCCGTAATCAAGTAAGAAAGCGCTCTCGCAGCCTCGGCCTGGGTCCCACTCCCGTCGCCGCCAGCCACCGTCTCCAGCAGCCAATCCACCACCTTCCCTCCCCCCGCCCCGACGAGGGCGGCTCTACGCGCAGCATTCGCGGCCGCAATATCCGCCAGCAACGCGGCGACTTTTAGCTCAAATCCCACCCTCACCTCGTGGTTCGCCGACGACAGCACCGAGCTCAACGACTGCCACAGAACAGACGCGGCGACGCCGGTTTGCTTGAAGTGGTGGAAGATCCTCTTCACGGATTCGTTTGATTTGGAAACCGTCCGATCAATCGCGTCGCGGAGAGGACTGGAATGGTGGTCGGAGTCCCGGTCGATAGACACGACGGCGTATGAGGTGACAACAGCAGAGGCGAGTGCAGCGGACAGAACGAGAAGAGGCGTACGGGACCTATGGCTCGTGGACGGAACAGCGGTGGCTACGAGGGGGCTGTGGTGAAGGACAGGCGGTTGAAGAGGGGCATTGCGGGAATTTCTAACATTGTTCGGGGGCTCAATTGGACTTTTGGAAGAAGAAGAGGAGGAGGAAAAGGAGCGAGGAAGCGGAAGGCGGTAGAAGCGTCGGGGACGAAGACAAAGTCGGAGCATAACTAATTGTTTCTTAAAATATTATTTAAAAATATAAAAAAAATGGGGGAATTATAACAAAAGTGCTGAGACAAAGGAAAGATGTTCTTTCGCCTTAGTCTAAGGATAGTCTTCTCTTCCTTTTTTCAGAGAATGGCGGTGGCGCGTAACTCTTTGAGTCTTGCGATTACTACGGAGAAGAAGAAGAAGAAGAAACAATAATTTGTAACGTAATCAAATAAAAATGAGATTAGCGAATACTAATCGTAATTAGAAACACTGTTAACACTTAATCACGTAAGTAGTTTCTATGAATTTTCTACGGAGGATATGCTCATCTTCTTTTATACGGCTTTGGGTGGGAAATGGGCCAGGTGAGAAATGGGCCGTTTTCTAAGAATTTGGGTTGGGTCGGGTTGGGTTGGGCTAAAATATGTAAAAGATGAAATAATTACAGATATCAAGAGGTCGGCAGCTTACTTTTAAGTTTTAACCGCATTCTTAGTCTTGGGGGCTTGTCTTGCTGCGAAAGAAAAGTTGAGATCTTGTGTTTGGCTGAAAGAGAACGAAAGGGTATGTCCGGTATGGAGAGACTTCAGAGGATGTTTGCCGGTGCCGGAGGGGCGTTGGGCCACCCACCCCGGGATTCCCCAACTTTTGATTCCTCCGAGCAGGTCTACATCTCCTCTCTTGCCCTCCTCAAGATGCTCAAGCACGGTACCGTTCTTAACTATCTATGTTTTGTTAGTTTCACTGCTTTTTGTTTCAAAGTTGTTGGGATTTTGGGAAATCGGAACCGCTAATAGGCTTTCACTGAATCAATTGAACTTCCTTCTCATCTTACCGTTTCTTGGCTTTGTAAAGATGTTGTTAGGGTTTGGGTTTCCAAGTGCGAAGATTTTGGTTTGATTTAAAGTAAATTTGGAGCAATTGTGTGATTGTGATTCCTGATACTGCTCCACTATTTGTATTAAGATATGATGCAATTGAATGGAATCGTTTCGTAAAAGAGCAAGATTTTCATCATAATGTGCATCTTGTGCTTCTCTGATGTGGGTAATGATGATAGGAAGAGCTGGAGTGCCCATGGAAGTTATGGGCTTGATGCTTGGAGAGTTTGTGGATGAATACACT
>JANIPM010000006.1:5206920-5224196 GCA_027478405.1 Erythroxylum cassinoides
GCTTAACTTAGGACATTTTTCAAATCATCAAATTGAAGGAATTTGCTAAAACTTCCTTCTAGAGAAATGTTCCTTATTGTCTTAATTTCATAATGCCACCAAAATCATTTAATTTGGTGCACTACTCCAAAAGTTATAGTCCAAACATTTCGGGTTATTCATATGCTAATACATTTTCCAGTACTTTATTTCCATCCAAAAATTGATATTATTAGAGACAAAATTGAAACTCGATGTCTTCATAATAATTGTAGCCCTATTTCGCTAGTTTAATCCAAATTAAGAATCACCTCATTTGAATAACTAGAGAAAAAGTTATCACCAAAATACTCTCAGATCTCATTGATCCAAGACTGAACACTAATCTGAACTTCAAGTCAGAAATTTACAATCTTAGGAGCTAAATTGAAATTCACTTTCTTCATATGACTTGTAGCCCCATGTCTTAATTTTATTTTGCCTCAAAAATCAATTCAATTGGATCTCTACATATCAAGAATTTCTCAAAAGACTGAACAATGTTTAGTAAATTATCTAACTCACTTTGATTTAATTAATCATCCTCAATTTAATCTCAATAAATCACAAATTTCCCATGCTGATGTAGATACTTGTCTTAGGAATCCAACGCTTTGAAAACCAAGTCAATCGGATGTCGGACGGGAAGTATATAAACAAAAGATTAGACAAAGGTCGGATTAGGGAGAAAATAGCAAAATCAGATGGAAATTTAAAACGGCGGTGTTTTAGGCGTGAGAGAAAACAAAAACGGAGCAAAAACGGCGGCGTCGGATCGCGCATTGGGCGAGCGCACACTAACTAAACATCAAAATCACAACTTGACTTCTTCATAGGAATTTTAGCTTTAAGTCTCTAATTTGCTTTGAATAAAGAATCACCTTAATCAGAGCTATATAGCTCATGATATACTTAAAATTCCAAAATGTGCTTATACCTTAATCATGCTCTCTAAACTGACTTCTCACTTTCTTACAATCAAACTTTTTCATCTCAAAACCAAAAGCTACCAAATTTCATGGAGAGTGAAATTCATATCTTAGAAATCTATAGCCTTAAGAATCACTCCATTCGGAGGTTAAACAAGGGAGTTATGACAAAAAGAGTAAACCATGATTACACCCAAAATCAATTTAAACCTCTCTTGGAGCAATTGCCATAACTTTCAATCTAGAAGTCGGATTGATTTTTTTCTTAGAGCATTAGAAATTAGACTTTGAGATCTAAAACTTTCATGAAGACTACAAAATCAGATTCGACCTCTAGAAGTGTCAAAAAAAGCAATTTTCACAAGCTGACCCGTGAATGTCCGTTTAACGGACATGCATGTCCGTTTAACGGACACTCATGGCCTTGGAAGCACCATTTTGTCCGAGAAAGTCCGTTAAACGGACATCCATGTCCTTCTAACGGACATGAGGGAAGAAAGTGGTCCTTTTGGCCCTAGAAGGTCCGTTAAATGGACTTCCATGTCCGTTTAACGGACATGGGTTTCCCAAAACCCCTTCAACCTTCTCCACTGCTTCCAACAATCATCCTAACACTATATACACTTGTAGTCTTCACAAATTCACTTATTCAAAAGCCTAAACACTTCATAACAATCCAAACAAAAAATTCAATTTACAATCTTCTCAAATCTTAACTTAATTGGTTCATCAAAACCTCAATTTCAAACATACAACAAAGCTATCACAAACACAAATCTTATATAACATCATAACTTGTATCAATCATAACTCTTAACTCCGATCTCGAAAACTTGCATACTTGGTATCGTTGGAAAGATAAACGAACAAGCTACAACTTCTAAGAAGGCAACTTTGGCCAATTATATTTCAGTTATTCCCTAATTTCTCTTGAATCAACATACACATTTTTATACTCATGCAAAACTTAACATTCATGGGCAACTTCACTTCTTCTATTTCAACCTCAATTTATATGATTTATCTTATCATTCACCAAATAATATCTTACATATATAGCCATTGTTCACGCTTAAGGTTTCTCAACTTATCATCCATACATACTTTACATTCCAATATCATAATCATCCATATACCAATTAATAATTCAAAGCCATTCACAAACCCATATTTCATTAAGGCACAATAACATCTATAATACAGTTTTTATATATACGTGCAGTCATTTTACTTCAAGTAATAACTCTATATTTCCACTTTAAGATCGGGGTCCAACATTTCTCTCCCTCTTAAAAGAATTTCGACCTCGAAATTCTAACTTAAGAAATCACCAAATAGCACATTCTCGTACCTAATTTCTTCCAATGATTCTAGTCATTCACTTACTTAACAAATCCTTCATCACACATATTCTCAACTTATTCACACTTGTTCACTTCTTGTGTCAAATGCTAATATCATATCACACATCATATCAAACACTATTTCATTTTTATCTCATCTTTCACATAGTCACTCTTTCATCTCACAAAAGTATAAACAATATCAATTCATCCCAATTCATCAAGAAATTCTAATCTCAATCATCAACACATTCAAATACAAATGATCATAACGCATCACCTCAAAATCACATAGATTCTTTAAATGATTCATGACATACTTTCACATGTAAACTCTTAACAAACATATATGCCCAAGTAAGATCCTATTACTGGGATTTGATACCATAAATGTTGGGACCCGATCTCGCGACCGGCGCCCCAACCGGAAAACGGAACGAAAGATAATGAAACCAAAGCGGCTCAATGGTAAGAGGCGTGCTGCTAGAAAGCAACAAAACCGTGAGGTCAGGGGGTCGAATCCTGGCCAAAGCGGACAATGCTGATTAGTGTTGTGGTCGCGTGCAACCTTGAAGTACGAGTAGCCTCTTCGCCACGGTACGCAAAACACGGACCCAACAGTTTCGCTTCCTCCACAGTCATAGAATATACTTGAGACAAAGGGGGCAGTAAATCAATGTTCAAAATTTGTGATCTAATAGTGCCAAGCGTTGATGCATCTATACCCATAAAAAACTGCTATAATTTTAACTCTTTGAATCAGGCCACAAACTTAGGAATATGTGTGGGTGCATGAATTGCAATCATCCCACATAGCCAACATAATAGTATAGTACGACATGACAGTTAAACCTTGCTTTTTAGTGCTTGCAAGTTCATACCACAACCGATACAATTTGGAACCATTCTTGATAGAAATATGTAATTTTAGATTATCCTACAAGACTACAGCGTCATTAATACGATTTACACTAGCATAAACTGAAGAATCTAGTGTATTTTTAATCCATGTAACAACCATAGAATTCACAACATCCCAGGATAACAAATTAGGACTATCCTTATTCGGTTTCGTAATCGATTGATTGACAAAACCTATTTTATTTTTCTCCTTGAGACTAGTTGTAAATCTGGCCTCCCAATAATAATAATTTTCTCCATTTAATGCCATTTTTATGAGTAGCAAACCAATAGCATTAGAGGGATGCAAATAATTAGGCGAAAACGGATCAGAAATAAGGAAAGTAGACTTAGGCGTACCATCCTTTGGAACATTAGACATGATGAAACAACTTATGATAATACAACGATTCAAGTAGGCAACGACGATGCTTAAAGAGACACACGATGCTTAGATATTAGGGTTAGGCTCTGATATCATATTAACTTTTTGATTTTGAGAGAAAAATATTAATTTGTATTGCTTGTGTGTTGTTTCATGTGTATATATACATATATACATATGTATATACAACTAGGGTATAAAATATAAACAAGCCTACTTTGGCCCAACTTCCTAATATACTAAGGGTTGGGCTTGATTGCATTGTTTTTCCATACCATCGTAAAATGGAACAGGATGAGATCAAAATCCATGACAAAAGTATGACATGAGATTTTATTCTATAGGACAAGATTAACTCATTCGGATGAATCAACTCCTATCATTCTTTCCCCCATTAGAAGATGTAAAGGTTTTTATAAGACCTCAAATTGAAGGTTCCCTTGTCACAAATTTCTAGTCAAATTGTACAATTATACGCCTCATTCAAGTCTAACTGAGGACTCAATCAATCAGTAGGATACACAAAATTGTTGGTTCACCTTAGTATGCAGGTGTGCCTGAGGATAAACAGACCAGGAATAGATAAACATGGTTGAGACAGACAGTAATGTGAACAAGTTAGTTGTGGATGAAAGGGAATAGTCATTCTGCCCTGGCGTTGAATATTATTGAATGTAGTGCAGGTTCTTGTCGTCTTTCTTAGAAACATTCAATCTAATGCATGTTTCTACCTGGACTATGATCTCTTACTCCAACCGGTCAAGGGTCCATATGCGAATTTAATATCCGCTGTCAAATTTCTCTCTCTATAGGACGGCTCTAATTCTTTTACGCGCTCGTACAAGGACTTAAATGGACATCCATGTGCAGTATGGTTCCACCTTGAAGGCCGATAGTATTGGAACACCTTCATAACCAGTTTGTAATAGACGTGTCATTCCGACGGCCATGTCATATATCAAGCTATGTGAGTGGCGAAAGTTCAAAGGTTTTCAATTCCCAGACTGTAGATTCTTATAACTCGGTCAAAACTTGTCATCAGTTCAACAAGCCCACCAGCCTTTCTTAATTCAACAAACCCACCAGCCTTTCTTCTCCAAAACCAAAGATATCTGAGCCAAATTTGACTTGCAGGTGGTGATATTGCATGCTTACGCGGGGGAACTAGCAAGTTAAAGTTACGTGTCCCATTGCCTTATGATCTTCTGCCTCATAACTAAACGTTAAGAGATCATAACGAAGCTTTCACAAAACCATGATACAATCGAACGATTTGGATCAAGTTACATATCACTCCACCCTTCATCGTATATTCAGTTGTGATGATTAAGGTGTGAAAAAGTTAACGAACTTCAAAGTTAACATTTTCAATAAGTTTGAATAAAGAACATCAAAAAGTATCAAACTTTTTCGATCTAAGAAGCATAGACCAGAAAGTTGGCCCAAAACTTATCCAACGCCACGAACAAACAACCGCCTACTCCGAGAAGTAGCGAGCATGGTGTGTCTGTTGAGTTACGTTGTGTGTCAGGATCTAGTAGACACGCGGTTTTTCCCGACCACCTGTCATCTCAAAGAAGTGTTCATATAAGGGAAAAATCAAAACTTGTGGCTCGATGGCTGGTCCACACTGGACCTCCTCAACATCCCTGATGCTGACGTGTCATGAATGACCTGCCTTTCTTGACGTTTCCAAATTCAAAGCTTTCTTGAATGTGTGGGAGATTAGGAACCTGGTTAGTTTCATCCCAAGTTTCTTATCTTTGTTTATTTACGTTTCCATTCCATATTTGTTTAAGCTTTTGTTGGTTATATAAGTGTCTTTGAAATGACTGTAGCCGTAGCACATTCGAATAATTAAAATAGAATATGCCTTTATTGCACCAACTGCTCTTCTTTATCATTTCTTCTACAGGTTTCTCATTTGGGTTGTCCTTATAATGTGTTCTTGTGGTTTGATAGTTATTGATCTGTAATTGATGCCTTCGTCTTCTCTGTGTCTTAATTTGAGCTGTTGAGTTGAAAAGGTTATGAATTTTGTTTCATAGACATCACTTTTGGTTCTTTGGGTGCAAAAGAAGGGACCTTTGCTTTTCTTGTGTTCTCTGTGCTATAAAAAAAAATACATTTAGAGTTGTTTTTTAAAGTTTGGGCTTTGATAGAGAAGTTGCGTGGAGACGCCGGAAGGCTCCCAAGTGACTGGAGTCACAGGTTTGAGGTTCTCGAGTTATAGAACCTCAAAATTTTGTGCGGTTCATCGCTTGTGGTCTTTTGAATTATTACCGAATTTTGATATTTATGATCTGGCGAGCTAAGTGATATAAGGTTATAAGATGTATACTATGGGGAGGCTAGGTAGCTATATTTCTGGGGGCTTGTACACTGTCTCTGGCCCTTTTCATGTTTTTGGTGGAGCTGTGGACATCATCGTGGTTGAACAACCAGATGGAAGCTTCAAATCTTCTCCTTGGTATGTCCGGTTTGGTAAATTTCAGGGAGTTTTGAAGGCCAAAGAAACTATAGTTAACATTAGTGTCAATGGAGTTGATGCAAATTTCCACATGCATCTTGATAAAAGAGGACAAGCCTACTTTCTCAAAGAGTTAGAAGGAGAAGAAGATTCTATGGTGTTTCCTTCATCTTCTAGTGATGAGATGGATGGTCAATTTGAGAAAAACATGATTGTGAAGTCTAAAAGTTGCGATTTTGATGCTAATCAGCTAGACTCAGCTGGCCAGATTGATGAAACTAGTGGGAAGATTGTGGCTAGAGCAAATACTCCTCAGTCAAGGATTCTAGGGCTTGCTTTTAGACGGAGGTCTTCAAAGAGTGGTAGTTATCAAGTGGTAGATGATAGTTCTCCCATGGCTCGAATAGGTTCGTTGGAGCGTGCTGAAATTGCAGCCAACCTCTTGGAGGTGAATTGGTCTACTAATCTTGCCATTTCTAAGCCTAGGAAAGGTGATACTTTGCCGTTTTCTAGTTCTCATACCTCGCATGGCCAGGGGGATGAAAAAATGCTCAATGGTGGGGAACAAATCGGCCATGTAGAACTTTCTATAGTGGACACCCTTGAAACTAATATGAACCATTGCAAATTGGCTGATCAAACTATATCCTGTGATGTGGTAGGCGACAAACCATGGTCCAGTTTTGAGAGTCTGGAATACCCCGTTGAAAAAACTACCTTGCAATCATGGACTGCAAGTACCATGGAACACATTGTTCAGACTTCCTCGCCATTATCTACAAGTGTTTTGGAAGAAAAGCATGAAACATCTCATATTGCAAGAAATATTGATGATCATACAGCAGAGAATGTTGATGGTGGTGGTGGCCTTATGAGCACTCTCTCTGATGTGATTACACCTGAGGCGCAAATCTCATATGGTGCTCAAGCATGCCTTAGTCACAGGTATGTTGAAGGTCCACTTTATGAGGAAAGAATCATTGGCCTGCCAAGATTTGCCAAAGCTGAGGAGGAAATTGAATCTAACAGGTCGCAAACCTTTGTGCATTGTGAAACATCAGATAGTCCAATAACGAGTCTGGATGGTTCAAGCACACAAATTCATCAAACCGTCGCGATTGCTAGTGAAGGACCAACAGAACTACTCTTTAATCCTGAAACGTTGAGGGAAACAGCTAGGGAACTCTTACCTGAGGTAAAACTTCCATCAATGCCTTTCAATTAATTGTTAGCAATTTAAGGTTCAAATTTGGGAACTCACAGCTAGAACATCTCTTGTCCCAATTGAGAGTTCTTAGGAAGGCAACATGGATATTAATATTCAGTTTGGGTTTGTCTTGGCAAATTCTACATGACAGTAAGTCCTTACCTCTTAAAAAATCAGGGAAAGGGGATAAAGCTAGTTAAGCAGTTTGACAAATCTTGTCAAGTATGTTGTGTGTGGTGGCTGCAATTCTTCTGTTCTTTTATTTTGTCTTTCATTAGAGCTGCACCCTAGTTAACTTTATTACAGAAAAAAGTCACATAATTTTGACATCTACCCCCAAACGTGGTGGCTGATATAGTTGTGGTCCATTACACAAGCTTAACCTGCGTCTGCTGGCATTCTGATTGGCCAATCAATCACTGTAGCTGGAAATCGGGTGGGTCCAAACCTAGCTCACATGACATTGTTGTTTTTTAAGTTGAGTTCCAAAACTGTGGCCGTTTCCATTGTTCTTCTTTTCTTTGCACCTCAACATCAAATTAATTTACTCCTTCAATTGATATTCACTTTAATTCCTCAAATATTTGACACTATGGTATTGAATGTTTTCCATCAGCAAGCAGAGACTATTGAATTGGATATGGAACAAGTTGATGCTTTTGATCACCGTTCTCAAAGAACAAGCTCAGGCTCTTCTTGGGCACTGAAACCTGACGTTGCTCTAACAATCACTCAGATTATCAGTGTCAATCATGACTCACTTAATGAAGTTGATTCGAGGAATATCTGCACCGTAGACACCTTTTCCAATCCATCTGGTGATCTGCATAAGGAGATTATTGGTGATTCAGACTCTGTCCTGACGCAAGATGTATGTACTGTATCACTCCAAAGTTCAGCGGAAGAACAGTTCCTTTTTAGTGATCTTGATGAACTTGAGGTCACGGAGATGCATTGTCAATCTAATTTACCGGACAATTCTACTCCTTCTTGTCTGGAAGGCTATGAAGAAATAAAAGGATCAGGGAGGATAAACGATGAGGCCTGTTCATTGACAGAAAATCAATCAGATGGTCTGGAAAGCTTGATAGAAAGTTCATATGCAGCATCAAGTCCCATTGCTATTCCTGAAGTTCGTGACTTTACTGTTACAGAAGTTGGCTGGCCAGCAAAATCATTACCTAATTTGTGGTCTCCTATGCAAGTGCTGGATAAGGATTATCTCGTTTGTCCTCTAAGTCATTCACTAGACTCTAATTCCAAGTCATTGGAGTGGACAGGTCATGGCACAAATGAGGCAAATATGAATTCAGATTCAGAAAAAGAAAACCAATCACCACTTGAGCAAGATGGTATTCACATCTTAGGAGGTCTTGAAAATGGTGTCCACACTCCTGTTGGTAAGAGAACTTTGATACGTTATTTGCTCGTTCCTTCTCTCTCTCTCTCTCTCACTTTTCTTTTAAGTAGTTAATAGATTTCACGTTCTTTTGAGCACTAGTATGGGGTCATTAATTTCATTGTTAATGGAGCTGTTGATTCTCATGGTTAGTACCAATAACAATTTTTACTTGTAACAAATGCAGAATTAAAATATTCTAGGAATTTATTTTCCCTTTCACTAAGAAATGATAGTATTTCTAAAGGTTTATTGACTATATTTAATGAGCATTAAGGCATTTAATACTTCTTCCTAGCAACAAATGTAGATTTTCAGGTCACTCTTCTTTACGCGTAGATATCTGTTTCTGAAGACATTGTACGTGAAGGAATAAATATCAAAGCTACCTCTCTCAAGCATTAGATGCTGAGATGCCGTACATAATAAATTAACTTCTCAAGTTCCTCAATTATAGAGAACTACAGGGTTGTTCTCAGCATCCATGGCTATTACTTGCCATTGGATAGGCTGCTGATATTGTTCTATGAATTTTGGCAAGTAGCAAATAAAACAAATTTGGCTTATGTCATGTTGATCAAGATTAGGAGTATTTTGCAGGGGATCCATCAAAACCGGTTGTCGCCTCCAATGTAAGTTGGAAACTTTGGCCCTTCTCTCTCAAGAAGTCAAGATCCAGGAAGATCATGCAGCCAGCTGTGGGTGATTCCAAAAGTTCTACTTCTGAGAAAGCATCAGAGAGCAACATTAATTTGGAGAGAGATACTAATATGCCTAATTCCAACCGCAAAAGAAGGATGGTGAAAGCAAAAACTCCAACATCTGAACAGCTGGCATCCTTGAATCTGCAATGGGGGAGTAATTCAGTTACCTTCACATTCTCAACTTCAATGTGGGGACAGCAGAAGGTTATTCTTTCTTGCATTTAGGACCTCCTCCCATTCATTTATTTTTAAGTTTTTACTGCTTCTGCTTATGATTCTATTGTCCTTGCAATTTTGTTTTGTATGTTCCTTTTTGGTGAAACTTAGTCATATTCTGCTTAACAGGTTGAGGCTAGGATATATTTATGGAAATGGAACACTCGAATAGTGATCTCGGATGTTGATGGTACAATTACAAAGTAAGAGCTAGTGTATTTCTCTACTCCTAGAGACTTTGTTTGTTTTTTGAGTTCCACCTGATTAACTTGAATATTGATATTTTTGTGGTTCAATTTTGCTTCTCACATATTTATCGTTTTGAGATTAGTCATGCACACCAATACTCCAACCTGAATAAACCTATGCGTGCCGCCAATAAGTACTTATCGTTTGTTCTTGAATTGAATGGTTAATCACATATGTCTAATCAAAACTCGAGGTGAAACCCAGACCATCTGGTTGCTGAGATAGGGAATTCTTCATTGCTTTCTACTGTATTCATCATCGCATGAAATAATTAAGTGGTTGGAACATCACAGGAATGGACCTTAATTTTTTAATCTTTAGGATGGATGAAAGTAAAATGCAGAAAAAAAGAAAGTGGAAATTCAAAGCATTAACAGAGAAAGCGATTACTATTTGAAGTGGACTTATGGTTTATTATGCATGATCTTTATCAATCAATGTACCAGTAGAAGTGTTCAAATTTTAGATTAAAAAAATGCTAGTTTACTGATACCAAAAAATGAAGGAAATAGTTGATCTAGATTTCTAACTGCCCATCCTCTGTGTGTTACATACATGTATGGTCGGTTCCTAGGCTTCCACTTAGCTATCTCATTTTTCTGTCAGTCCAAATTTGTTGCCTTTAATTACTTCTCTAGTATGAATTTGACCAACGCATTAAGATTAAGTAATGTTTTCTCTTTAATTTCGTAATATCAGAACTATGAATTTCTCAGTACTTGTCATTTTTTTTATCGATGAATTTTTCTATATTTTCATAAAGTTTTATGTTGTTAAAAAGCTGGAGTTTCTGTGAGACATACTGAACCTTCTGCATTGCATTCTTATTGCAGATCTGATGTTCTAGGTCAATTCATGCCTTTGGTTGGTCTAGATTGGTCACAAACAGGTGTGGCACATTTATTTTCAGCTATAAAGGTTTGAGACATTCCATCTTATGTCTTTGGAGTGTGTCTGGCATCTTGCTTTTTAATTGGTAATTGTTTATGGTACTTGGAATCTGTGTTTTAGGTGTCATTGCAGAATGTTAATTTAATTATCCTAAGTAGGGAGCTGAATAGCATGAATCTAAGACTCTCATACGGTCATTGACTTAGGATAATATTTTATCTCATGTAAAACCAAAATGATTTTTATATAATGCAGGAAAATGGCTATGAATTGCTTTTTCTAAGTGCACGTGCAATTTCTCAAGCATATCATACAAGACAGTTCCTTGTCAACCTTAAGCAGGTGAATTCAACTTGAGTTTGCAATGTGAAGTTGGAATCTTGGATGCAAAGAATATGAATTGTTTTCTCAGTCAATAATGATTTCGGATTTACAGGATGGAAAGGCTTTACCAGATGGTCCTATTGTTATATCTCCTGATGGACTTTTTCCTTCTCTATTTCGTGAAGGTAACACACACATCAAGCGCTGATCTACAAATTAGTGAGGCAATATCTTTCAACTAATGTAATAATCTTGATAAAAGAAATGCTTCCTTGAGAAAATTTGTTAACGTCAAATTTTCTGGGAGGATTCCTTTTCTCAATATCTGTTCAACTAATCAATTTTTATTCTTCAACAGTTATTAGAAGAGCTCCTCATGAATTCAAGATTTCATGCTTAGAGGTCAGTTTTCTATATTGAGGTTGATCTTGACCTATTAATATATTGTGTTCACTAATTTAATGCGTACAATGTTTTATAATCATTGTCACACCAATATTTTTTATTAGAACACTGTAATCTCTTTGCAAGTTTGAATTAAAGAGCATAACAGTGATTGTGATGACTCTTGTGCTTTTGAAAAGTCCTCCCTTATTTTCTTGTGAGCAAATTCAAAGTGAGAAGAGTATAGACTTTCAGTAGTAGACTATTACAACGAACCATGCAACTGTAGTTACACAAGTCAGGTGATTCATTTTTAGTAATCATGACTTTACAAATTTAGTTTTAACTTCGTGCTAAAAGTTACAACTACAAAGTGCATTTATTTACCTTGTTACCCTACTCCTGAAATGCTTGGGTTTGTCAAAGAGCTTTTCTACTTTGTTTCCTTACAGCATTTAGGAGTAAGTTTGTCAGGAAGCTAAATTAAATCCTGGAGAGGTCTAACCTAAATGAAGCATAATTTACAAGTCCTGAAAGATTGTTCCTCTCATATTCTTGAAGTGGCAAGGCTTGATGCTTCTCATTCTTTCAATTACAGGACATCAAAGCATTATTCCCTTCTGATTGCAACCCTTTTTATGCTGGTTTTGGGAATAGAGACACAGATGAGATTAGCTACCTCAAGGTTGGGATCCCAAGGGGAAAAATCTTCATCATTAATCCAAAGGTACTCTTTAACACCTCCATGCATGAAAGACGTAACAGGAAGTTTGTAATTTACTATGGTATTGAAATGTCCTAGTGGCTTTTATTTGCAGGGTGAGGTTGCAGTACAGCGCCGTGTTGACAAAAAATCATATACGTCCCTTCATACTCTTGTGCATGACATGTTTCCACCTGCAACATCATCTGAACAGGTTTTGTTTTATGCTTGTACTAATAATGGGACTATGCTGCATACCATGCGTAGAAATGAATATTTGATTTTGTATCAGTGAGGTTTATTTCTCTTTTCCCTTTTTCCTGTGAAAGTTTTTACTGGAGTAAGTTTCCAATGGGTTGGGGTACATTTTGCCATATTTCTCTTCAACTCGGTAATCGATATTCTCTTATCTGTTTTTTCCCCGCCATCTGTTTAGTTGGGTGACATTTTGCGTATGTCATTTAAAGAATAAATTTTTACAATTCCAAACCTTGTCTGCATAAGTTATTCCTCAATTTCCTGATACAGTTGTCTTCCACAGTCTCTAATCTTTTGGTTTTCCTTTATCCCACTTGCAGCAGGAGGCTTTTAATTCGTGGAACTTCTGGAAATTGCCACCTCCTCTCATTGATTTTTGAACTCGTCCACTCTCCAGTGACACTTCTGCTCAACCCTCTGAATGTGGGGACAAAGGTGTCTAGTTGTGCATACCCTGGAGCAATACAGGTAATGGTTCAGGAGCTTTGGAGAATTTGGACCTTCATAAACTTAAGAGTATTGTTACAGAATTGGGTTGAAAAGTTTACATGGAACTGAATAGTGGAAGTTGTAATTTAATTAAGATAGAAAAGCTCTATGGATGACTTCCAGAGCTTGAGTTGGGATTGAATTGCCTGTGTTGTGGATCTCAAACAGTTTGATTGAAAATGAGACTCTAGCTTAGTGAACTTTTCCAAGTCTAGAAGATACCGTCTCTTTTCTTTCATCTAGGCAACAAGTACCGTTTCTTCATGGTGTAATTGTACTGCCATATTGCAGGTTGCTTATTCTCGAGGACAATAGGTTCTTCAGTCTTGGAGTGACTGAAATTTTTTGGTGGTGTAAGAGACGTTTACATTGAATCCCATTATACACGCCCACGCCCTGCTTCCAGAGGAGATCTAATGTATGTTAAGCATTGCTGGAGATAGCAGGTTTTGTGAAAAACAATTTTTTGATGCAACAATTTATACATGTACTGGGAGAGATGTTGTTGAGCCTGAAAGAAATGTGGCTATATATACTAAATAACTTGCTAACTCTATAAATTTTAACTAAGGTAAACTGCTAATTACAAATATTTACTTTATAATACTCTTTATCGAGTTGGAACATAAAGATCGTAAATGTCGAACTTATGAAATAGAAACTGTTATTATTGTGAAGCAAGAGCCTTGATGAAAATATTTGACATTTGAAATTGTGATCGTAAATGGTACAGTATTCTTAGCTTAGAGTTGTTTCATCATATAATGTTAGTAAATTTTGATGTGTTTAGTTTGTTCATGAAATGCGAGATTCATTGTGAATAGCAAATTGGTTGTCACAATATAACTTCCTTAGTCCATCGTGAACCGCAGTCAAGGATTACTGATAAGGACTTTAATCAAATCAACTCACTAGTAGCTGCCATCATTGCATGTTATTCTTGTCTCTGCCTAAACATCGAGAGATACTGTGCTTTACTTCATTTTCCAGGATATAGGTGATTGTCCAAGCATAACAAGGTATCTCATTATTGATCATTGTGCAATTAGACAGCTTACCTAATGAGAATCGCAATAGGCATATAGCCTCAAGATGAAAGCAATTATTTAGATAACTCTGAAGTCTAAGCATGTAACTCAATCGTAGTCCGTCAGTATCATGTCATTTACATATACTAACAATCTCGTGAAGACTTTACTATATGTGAACAATGAGAAATTAGCAAGAGACTGAATAAAGTTGTACCTTTTTAGGGTTGCTATTAACTTGGAGAACCAATTTTATGATACCTAAGAGTCCATATTCAACTTTCGAAGTTGACAAACCTTGTTGCCTCTATTTGTCTTGAAATGTGGAGGTAATGCAAACCTCTTTCTCCAACTCATCATCCAAAAAGGTGTTGCTCTCATCCATCTAGAGTAGCTACCATCCTTTTGACACTGCTCTACTAAAAAAATTAGTACAGATGAATTTTGCAACTTGTGAAAAGGTCTCATAAGAATCCTAGCCTTCAATTTGAGTGAATCTCTTCGCTATAAGTCTAACCTTGTACTGCTCCATAGAGTCCAGATCTTCTGTCCAATATTATGGTGTCTTATTCTGTCAAATAAATCTCAGCCATTTATTTATATGGGTCCTGTGTAAATTACGCGTAGGTCCTACAAAATAAATAGCTGAGATTTCATAGGACAGAATAAGACATAGTAAACTGGAGAGGATCTTGTCTCTGCTCCATAATTCTATCTAAATTGTATTTTGCTTTGTAGACCATTTGCAATTAGTCTCTTTCTCAGGTAGAAGATTCTCCATTGTCCAAGTCTTATTAGCTTCTAAGATGCAACATCCCTTGACAAGACGTCACACCATTGTGTACTTTTTCTCAGCACAAAATAATCTTTAGGTTCTACTTATGATAGTATTGTTGTCAATAATATCGGATGCATACAAGAAAATTTATCAAATTTTATATAATTAACTAAAGGATAAGGAGTACATATGAAGCTTTCATGTTGTAGGAGTTTGAAGAGGGTGCTGCTTCTAGTATGTTGCACATTCGTAATTTTTGATGCCTGGTGGAAATGTTTGGATGTTTGGCTGATACGGTTTGGTGATTGACACTTTGACTTAGCCTATTGTTCTAATCTACATTAGCACTGTACACGATATAATTGTATAAATGTATTGGCTGCCTGGTCTTCTTCTTTGCCTTCTATGATCTTCTTCCACGTTGTTCCTTTGTACGATTTCTGCATGTCCTCCTACACTCCTCTTATTCTCTAGTGTACTGACTAAATCCTTCGTTTTAATAACTCTCTTCTAACCTTATTTCGCGCTTAATACGACATCATTTTATATGTACAAAACAAATTCGTTTGGGCACATAATAGGGGTGGAATCTATATAGCATGGATACGAACACAGACACGGACACGGAAACGGACACAAACACAAGGACACACTAACTTCTAAAATTTGGTGGACACGGACACGACACACACACACACACACATATACACACACACACATACACACACATATATATATATATTAAAATTCTAGCAATGACAAAAATACTAAGCCTTGTCTACGATAATCCTCGATAAACTGCTCATATTTCCTGCTACATCAATCCTTTTTTGTGAGTCTGATAGCACCTCATATAGTATATGTTTTATATATGATCATCTATAATCATACAGAGTTACTGTCTTGCAAGAAATGAAAGACACTTGTTGTCCATTGACAAACTAAAACGATAATTTTAGTTTGAGTTCTATGCATTAGAAAATGGATAGCACGCCTAAAAGGAACAGAAGTGCGTCTGTCTTTGACCATTTTATTCCCTAATTTCTATAAGTAACTTTACAAACTTGAATGACGTTATCCAAGCAAGGCAACACCACAAAGGAGAAACGAAGATGGGAGGTGAAGAACCAGCACAGATGTAAAGGAGCAGATAGAAGTTACACCTCAAAAGCGTCGTATGAAGAGCAGATGGAAGGTGAAAAGTCTTGGCGCAATTGTATTTCAGACAAAAATGAAAAGTCCAATGGCATGTCCGAGTCGTCTCAAGGCGTGTGTCCAACAGTGTCCAAGCCGTCTCAAGAGGTGTCCAAGCTGGAATTTTTTTTAATGCCGACACGTGCACACACGTGTCCAACATGTGTCCACCGCGTGTCGGGTGGGTGTCTGTGTAGGACACGTGTCCGACACATGGACACATTTCCATTTTTCCATGTCCGTGATTCTTAGGGTGGAATAGAATAATAGAAATAGAAGATTTAAACCTTAATGTACTGCCATTCTGCCCATCTCAAAGTTAAGGTTCAACATCTTTATGTTCAGAAATTTGACCCTCATTTAATGAATGCCCCTAAGTAACCTATGTATCTTTTGTTATCTGTCTAACGTATTAATATCTTATACAAACGAAAATTCGTTTTCATGGAACAAAATGTCTCAGGAAGAAAAGAAACATATGCAATTTCCAAATCTTCTTCTTGCAAGGGTAGCCCATCAAAACAATTGGTTGCGCTATTATTATTAACAAGAAAAGAACATGTCTGTTTCACTCAATAACAAGTATCACAAGCCCCTTTATTTTATGACTTAATACTACTAATTCCTGTAATAGGTTGTAAACTCTAATTTGACCAGAATCTAATCCATCAAAGCCACATTATTAAGGAGTTTACACAATTTGTCTTTATTGCTTTGAGTAACTTTGTAGGTTTATAGCAATAGACCTCCCTCGTAGTTCAGCCACTTTAATCTGGTTCCTTAAGGTATAGTCATGTATACACGGTGTTAGAAATCACCAACTAATTTTAGGTATTAAAATAGAAAACTTTAGATTTGTAGAAAATTCTAGATTTGTAAATAAATAAAAATTTTTGAAAACATCATTGTGCAAGTTGGCAACTTGAGTAGTCTAGAGTTTTCCAGCAACTTGCAACAAGTTGCATGCAAGGTTAGTGTAGTATGCCTATAAATAGGCAATAGCACTATTTTATTGAATCACCACCCAAAAAGATAGAAAAGTGTTTGTCCTAAGTGTAGTATGTGTCTAGGTTTCAAGTTTCGTTATTCTGTTTTCGCTTGTTTAAATCCTTCGGTGTTTTGAGTTTTGTATTCGAGCCCTTTTATTAATAAAATTATTGTTACTTTTTTTAACAAGTGGTATCAGAGCTAGGTTGTGTTGTCTAGAGTCGTTGCTCCATTGTCCAAATTTTTACGATTAGGAATCGTGTCTTAATCAAAATTATGCTGAAATTTAGTCATAATCTGGAATTGTGAAATTATTCGATTAGGGATTGAGTAATTATGGCATACATAAGCACCATTGTTAGTGGTATAGAAAAATTAAATAATAACAATTATAATACATGAAGCACTCATATGCAGTTT
>JANIPM010000006.1:5821190-5831554 GCA_027478405.1 Erythroxylum cassinoides
ATGGTCTTTATTATGGTTTATTATCATTAAATGGGGTTATGAACTTACCATCAAATGGTTTAATGGTTATCTTTTAATGATAACATGTAACCTATTAGCATTCATTAGATTAAAGAAGAAAGATTTACATTGGATTGACCATCTTCCTTCTTTCATCTTCAAAAATGAATTTGATAGGTCTCATTTAGGTTAATAGACTTTTCATATAGTCATCTTAAAGAAAAATGAGAAGAGTCTCATTTAATGACTTCTTTATGATTGATTAAATGAAGAAATGACGCATTAGTTAGAAAACTCTTCTTTCGTTTGTTGATAACCGAAAGTGTGAGGGAGTAAGAAGGGGTTCTTACATTTTTTATCACTCTCTCTCCTTCTTACATGAAAAAATCAAAAATTGCATGAGAGTGTCTCATTTTTAGTCTTCTTTCTTCTAAGAAAATTCTCCTCCAAAGTTTTCTTCTCCTTTTCCACTAAAGGATCTTGTTAACCAAGTTATCCAAGAAGAGCAAGTGGTAGATCAGATTGGTCGAGGATACTTTATCGAGAAGAGGAAGCAATAACAAGAATAAGAGGATACATCACTTAGGAGAGGATATATTGCCGAGGATAGGATAGCGCAGCGAGGAGTTAAAGCTATAGCAAAGGAGTCGATAATATAATCTCTATCTTGTTTATATTTATTATTATCCTTATATCATATCATGTATAGATTGGCATAATGATTTGGATATATTACTTCCACTGCAATTTAGATT
Organism: Erythroxylum cassinoides; assembly: GCA_027478405.1. NCBI lineage: Eukaryota > Viridiplantae > Streptophyta > Magnoliopsida > Malpighiales > Erythroxylaceae > Erythroxylum > Erythroxylum cassinoides. The sequence goes on from JANIPM010000006.1 coordinate 5,821,946, forward strand.
TCTAAAAGGTTTTGAAATCTATCATTTCTCCAAATATGACATGCTTTCTTTTTCCGATCCAACAAAATCTCTCTTCGAGTTATTCCCAAAAGTTGTTGATCTAGAAGTCCTCTTCGAATCTATCTTAGAATAACCTTAATCTGAAATCTTTAGTGAAAGTTATGCCTATTGTCCTAAAACAGGTATAGTTATAAATTGTGGGCTCATCGATGCTTTTTTATAATACATTTAGGCTTGAATGGAACTTGAAATGTACTTAGTAGAGAAAACACAAATGAGTGACATGTTAGGGTGATGACTGAGGACATAAACATAAGATTGGATTGTTGTATATTCATTGATCAAATACGAAATTTTTGGGATGTTATGAGAATAAAGATGAATTGATGATGGTTTTTGAGATTCCATAGAAATAACCTTATAGGGTAATATGCTCACGTTTTATGACTCTAGAGCTGAACTCCGAAAACGGGGTCTAACATTCAAAACTTGCTTTGAATCGGTTTGAGTCTACTGGATGCATGCTTAATAGAAATGATTAAGGCCCTTTTTCTAATAACCTTGGACTTAAATGACTGACCCTTGTTATTATCCCTTGTTAGCCTCATTGAGCCTTAACCCTTTTGTTTCTTGAAAATACCTCATATTTTAAAAGCTAAAACATCATTAACCTACCCATTCACAAGCCTAGTAAAGGATTAACTGATGCGCTAGTTTAGGATTTTTTGGTACAAATTTTTTCTTTCCAAGATGAATTGAGTTTTACTTCTAGTCTTTGATCACATTATATCTAATTGCTATTTTGTTTTTTGGTTCTTCAATTATATAAAAATAAAGAAATAAAAAGAAAAAAGAAAAAAAGAAGAATGTTTTGGTAGCATGGATAAGTTCAGAGTAGTAGTATACTCACATTTGTATAACTTATAATATGTTTCACATCCCTTTGTTCGCTTATTACTTTATGCATGTTTGTGTTAAATCCTTTACGTCTTTTGACCCACCTTAACCCTTACCACATTACAATCCAAAAGAATGAACTTTTTATATATTTATTAATGTAATCATTGTAGAGTAAAATTGGTCTATTAGTAAGCTTATAGTAGTGTAGTTTCCCATAGGGATCTTGAGCAAAACACTAACCATCAAACACGTAAGAGAAATGAGTGAAACTGTGAGGATGATTCATTTTGTGTTTATACTTATCTTTGAGTGATGGTGCCATAAATTGAGTTTGCTTATGTACACTAATGAAAAGTAGTCTTGATATGTGTAATAGCTTGATATTTGAGTTGGCCAAGATTTGAGGGATTGCATGCTTTGATCTTTTTGAAAATGAATTGATAGAATTGATTGGATGTGTTTGATTTAGAATAAGGACAAGTAAGGATTTAAGTGTGGGGAAGTTGATAGTTGCGTATTAGTATATGTTTTTCTAAGTATTTGATATGTGTTTCTTACATGATAGGTTAGTATTATTATGTTTTGGGACTTGTTTTGTGTGTTTTTGTTTAGTTTGACCTTCATGGTTGTTCTTTTGTGTTTGATATTGGTTTAAGGTAGGAATCGATCATTTTGGTGTAGGAATGGAGGGTAGACACCTTTGTGATTGAGTTAGGGACCAAGAGAAGAGAAGAGAAGAGAAGTAGAGCTGCTAAAAAATAAGAACCCACGACTGTGGAAAAGGGCCTGTTTTCCACGATCGTGGGAAATCTATGGAGAGAGTTTCTGTTAAGTTAACCCATCATGGGAAACACAAGTATAATTCTCACGATCATAGGAATTAGAAGTCAAAGAGACACACGGGTTTCATGTAACTTTTTAGGTTTTTATGACTTTATAAGACAGAGAATCTCGAGACCCGTAAGAGGGTCATGGAACTTGTTTCTTATAGCTAAAAGAAATATTGAGAGCTTAAAGATAAGGGGAGATTCAAGGTTTCATTCCCAACTAGGCAAAGAGCACCTTGTCATCTAGATTTTCTAGATTGGGCAAAGAATAGAAAGAGCTGCCCTATCTAGTATTATTTCAATTTTTTTCTCTTCTAACATGTTTATCATGGGTTATTTGATTATTGGGGATGTTACAAATATTATGATTTGCTAAAACAATTTTTAGGGTTTGTTGTTGAATTATTTGTGAACCATTGGTTATTTATTTAATGATATACATGTTTGTATTATTTATTGTGATTAAACATTGCAATAAATCGAGAGAGTGAGCTTGGTAATTTGTGTTAATTGTACAACAAGAGTTGTCAATTAATAGACCTATGAATAATAAGTTATTGATTTATTAGGAAGAGATTTCAATAAGTCAATACACTACCAACAGGATAGCTTCATATCTAGTTGAATGTTTAGGAAAGGCTTTGCACATTATTTAACTAGTGACATTTAGTTACACATTGAGAGAGGGTAACTAGAATTTTAGGAAATCTTGGGCTAAGCATAAATTGAATCAATTAATCACAAGGGAGCAAATAGGGATAATGACAAGTACTAATGTTTAATCTTGATTTTCTCCAAGTCTTAGTTTACGATTTTGGTTTGGGTTATGTTGTTCCTTGTTACTTTTAGTTTGTCTTTATTTTTTACTTTTAGTTTGTCTTTATTTTACTTATCTTTTTAAATAAGATTGAAGTGATTTCTTAAACAAAGAAAAACCTGAATTAAGTGGTGCCCAAGCACAATCCTCGTGGGATCGATATCCACTTTCAGCTACAATTACAACCCGTATAATTGTAGTTTTGAGTGTAAAACTAGTGGTGTGTTTTACATTTAACAGGAATCCAAAAACAAGCTTGTAAAGGATTGATCAAGTTGTCTTTCCACCTCATCCCTTTAAAATTAGCTTTATATGTTGTGATAGGGTAAGGATAAGCCTTAAGGAAGGGAACTATAGAGAAACAGGGACTAGATAGCACTTAAACACAAATATGCAAATGAACTGGGGAAACTTTGTAAGGGAAATGTTTTACACAACATTATATGACTGCCCTATAATAATTCTGAAATTCGGACCATTATAGTACCAAAACTGGAGGTTTTAAAGGAGGGAGAAAAGACCTGGAATTCCATATTGGTTGGTTTCTTCTTAAAGAGAAGACCTCCTTTCCAAGTTATAAACAGTTGAGCATAGAAAGTATGGAAGGGTAAAGGGTTGCATTAGGTGTTGATCTCAGAGAAAAATTGTGTACTATTCAAGTTCTTAAGAGAAACTAAAGCTAGAGGAGTATTACAGGCAGGTCTATGGTAAATATATGTTCCCTCCTTTCCTGTAATCTTAGAGGCCAAGAATTAGCTTAAAAAGGATGATGTAAAATAATGTAACAATATAGGTGAACATCCATAATGTGCCAATAAAGTGTTAGTCCACTAAAGGAACAAGATCATTAGCTAGCTACATTGGAAAACCTTTATGTATGAATGAAACTGTAGATAGGAAGAATAGAATTGGCTTTGCTAGGATTTGTGTTAGAGTGGAGCTGGATAAAGTGCCCATGAATCAATATAATTGATATGCATGAAAAGTTTGTTAAGGATTATGATTGTATCCTACCATTAAAAGCCATCACTAAAATAACAATAAAAATAGTGAAAGGCTATGAGACTTATAAGTATAGAGCCCAATCAAAAGGGAAACACGTTGGGAAGAGACCAATTAAAGATATCATGCGAAATTAAGAACCAAGTTACTCTAAAAATGAAAGACTCTTCAGGGGAAAAGAGAGAATATAACAATGTTATTATAATAAGGAAGGATCTTAGTGAAAAGGAAATTTCTAGTTGAATCATGGTTCCATTCACTTGACAATAGAGAATCCACATGTTATAAAAGGAGATCCTAATAAGGAAATAATATTTGATGAAGCAATAGGATAAGGAGTAGATGATTTTCAAAATAGAATTATAAGAACATCAGGTAGGAAGAAAAAGAGGAAGGGATATAATCCCAAAACTGAAATTTGACGTCAATTGTATCTTGGGGCCACAAAGGTATAAATTGCCCTTATAACCTAGCAAGTTTGAAAGATTTCATTTTTAAATTTTATATAGTAATAACAAGAATGTTATAAACAAAACTTAAGTAAGAGAGCATCTTTTAGCTTAAGACCTTAAGGAACTACTAGACATTCTTATCCAATAACCAAAATCATCACTATAGGCACATAATTCTGTCTTATGATTCCATGAAAGTAGTTATTAATCTAGTAGATTCCAGTAACAAATTGTTTTATGTTTCATTTAGAATGCTTCAAGGTAATCACATAGCAATCATAAACTATGTGCATGGTTCTAATATCAACTTCCAAAGAAAGCTTCTTTGGGAGAAATTGGTCTATATTCACCCAATAATGCAAGTGCCCTTGATTATATTAGTGGATTTTAATAGTGTTCTCTACAGATGAAGTTGAGGGCCATATGGATTTTAAGTAATTCAATAATGATTTCATAGAATGTGTAAAAAAAATAAGAGCTATTAATTTAAAGATCAAGGGAAGCTTCTTATCTTAGAGTAACAAATAAAATACCAAATGGTTGTTAATGAAGAAACTAGATAGCACATTAGTCAATAGAGATCGATTGGATGAGTTTTTTCAGAGCAAAGCAATTTTTGAAGTTCTATTAATCTCAAATCATTCTCTAATAATTATACAATACATGATAACCAGGGAAAGGAGGAAATAACATTTAGGTTTAATAACTTTCTAATGGATTAAACGAACTCTTAGGGTATAAAACTAGTGATTAGGGATTTCAAAACTCAAGTATGTGTAAGAAAATTATATTTAAATAAGAAAGAGTTTAAAATTATCAATGAAAAAAGGATCCTACACACTAAAAAGAATATTGAAGTGAATAAAAGTAAGATGCTCCTTGCACAGAAAGCTTTATACCTGTAACCAGTAGATACAAACTTAAGTGTAAAAGAAAGGAAAGTAATAAGTGACTAAACTAGAGTGGTTGTTATAATGTTCCGATCATACATCTCATACATAATATATATCAAATATACGCAGTAAAAAATAAAATGGAACCTCAAAAAAAATATCTACTCATACATGTAGAAATAGAAAACAAAGACATGAAATGTAAGATATTTACATACCTTTCTGATGATCTCCTTCGTTATTTAATCTTCTTCACATTGGGTTATCGTAAACCATAACGATCAATATAGACCATCTCTAATGAAAGTCCACACGAAGATAGAAGGATGAAACCTTACAAGGAGAGGGCTAGAATTCTTTATTTGTGCTAGCAAAGACAAGAACTTTTGTGATATTTAGAGAGAAAAGTGTGTGTGTGTAAGAAAGAACCTTTCTTTTTACCTTGTGTTTTACACAAGATGCACGAAAATCAATTCTATTTTTTACACCATTTGACCTTCCATAACCTGCATCACTAATGGAGAGTTATAGGAAGTTAATGGTCATGAATAGCATGCATTAATAAAAGTTATGGGAAGTTAATGATCATAAACAACATGCATTAATGGAAGTTATGGGAAGTTAATGACCATGAATAACGCATATCAATTGAAGTTTGGGAAGTTAATAACCAAATTGGCAGCCAATAACACTTGTTTCTAATCCATTATATACAACATTTTATAGCAAGATCAAATCACGATACAATCTCAGAATACTCTCTCATATCTTAAATCACCATTCAAGACCATTTTACTCATCCTTTGGATCTCCTATGTGTGTGACCCATTAAGTTTCTAGTTATGTTGGCCACTTGAGTTAATACATAATTCAAGTAAGTCAAGAGTAGTATTTAGAAACACATCATGACCCTCAATTGACTAAAAAGTCAGTAGTTTGACTACGAAACCTTCAACACGCAATGTTACCATGCAATTTGTCCTTTCACCATCTATACTCCACTTGGTTCATAGTAAGGTCCAAGTGTCAACTCCCACTAGACTGACTACATCACATCTAGTCTAAGTGATATTAGATCTTGTCCTGAGGATCTCATTACTTTATGAATCATTGAAGACTCTCTTCGTGACACATATCTACTCTAGATAGAGACTCTCGAGTAATAACCCTGAGGCTGTGGATATCATCTCCATCTATTAGGAGTGGTGAATCCTTTATTGGCTACTCCATTACCTCTTAATACCTTAGGTTGTACCCAATCACCACCATATGAGTAACCCCTGAAAAGCATCGATGAATGGAGTTAAAGCACAGGATCAGTATCTGAAATATCCTTGAGCACCTCAAGTCAAAGGATACTTACACCATTGCTATGATAAGACTATCATTAACACTATAATAGAATATCCATATAATTGTCTCATATTGGGTCAATCCAATGTACTTACTACCCTTAGTAAGCATCCACATGTTAACTTTAAACAACTCATGTCTACAGCTTATAAGATATACTGCTTGATCCAATTAAGGAGTATAACATGTGCTAGTCTATTCGAATTAATGATATCTCATATCATTAATCCTATGATTAGGGAAAGTTTAAATACTAACATAATTACACATGATACGAATCTCATTATCATGATCTCATCATGATTTCCTCCATGTTATGTTTTGTATCAAGGACTTCACTAAATCAATTTAAGATCAACATCATATCCACAAATATATGAACATCGAAATAATGAAAAATGCCTTTATTAATCATAAAATGATTTGTACAATAAGTGCTAAAGGTGATTGCCTTTAGAGCACTTCTCTAATAGTTTTCATCCATAACTAAATTGTAAATCAAAGAGCTCAAATAAACTAGATTAAAGAGGGCTAAAAGAACACCAAGCTCTTTCATAATTCAATAAGTGCCAGGAGCATAACCAATATAATCAGTTCCTTGATCAAAACAAATAGTGAGTAGTTCTCTTCCCATATGGAACTTAAAGATGAAATCTACCTAGAATTTAAAGATGAAAAAAGAGTGATCTTTGAATTTAATCCTTATAAGGCTCCAAGACTAGATGGCCTTAATGGCTTTTTCTTTCATAAAGCATGGACGATGATTAGAAACTTGGTTATAGATGATGCATTAGAATTCTTTGATAATAGTAAGATCCTAAAGGAGCTTAACAAGACCTTTTATATGTCTAGTATCGAATTCTCATAACCCATTCTCTTTTAGAGACTAAAGACCAATCTCAAGTTGCAATTTTATGTTTAAAAGCATATCAAAACTACTAGCTTCAAGGATAAGAAAGGTGAATTGATAAGTGATACAGAAGGGGCTTTTTTAAAAGAGAAACTAATTGAGCACAATGTTTTGTTAGCTTAAGAGTTATTTAGAGGAAGCACTTACCTATAAAATTATGCCTTAAAAGTATATTTATATAAGGCTTATAACATAATCATTTGGGATTTAATGATACAAGTGTTTAAGATGCTTGACTTTATAGGGAAATTTAGAGAATGGATTAAGGAATGTATCTCTTCTACCTCATTCAGTGTACTTATAAATGGGGAACCTATAATGCCCTTTATTTTAAGGAAAGGACCTAGGAAGGGTGAATATCCCCTTACCTGTTTATATTAGGTATGGAAGTTTTCTACAAACTAGTAAGATACAACATATCCCTAAATCTAAATTATTATTAACATAGTGGATGTAAAGAGATCAGATTACTCAATCTTTTATTTGCAAATGACCTGCTTCTTTTCTGTAAAGCTCATGATAATCATTTTAGACACTAGTAACTTCCCTAAAAATGTTTAAAGAATCATTTGGTCTAAATGTGAACTATAACAAAAATTCATTTAAATATTTCCTTAAGTACAATGCATGACAATGGATGATTGTCAAGGATATCGGCATTTCAAATCAAAGAATCCCCATTTACTTATCTTGGACTGCCTATATCCATAAAGATAATTTAATATAAAGATTGTATTCCTTTAATAAAAAAATCTATATAAGTGGTTGAGTTAATGGTGCAATAAAGATCAACCTTATCTTGGTAGATTATTGTTGATAAACTATATATTTAACTCCTTACATATTTACTAGTATGCTCTTATTTTCCTATCTAAAGGCATAATCAAATCAATTGAAAGAATGATGAGAACATGCTTATAGGGAGGTAGCAGAGAGGGCAAAACCATGGCTAAGATAGGTTGGAAGGAGATAGGCAAACTAGCAAAAGAAGGGAGTTTGGGAATTACTTCCATTAGTCTAAACAACAAGGTCGTCATTGCAAAAAGGTTATGGAGGTCATTGAAGAATAAGGATACTCGATGGATTAGATGGATCTGCACTTATTTCCTTAAATTCATTAACTTATGGGAGATGCAGTTTAGTGCTAAAGTCTTTTGGTCCATGGCACAACTCATGAAACCAAGAGAGTAATTGTCAAACTCCTTAAAATGCAAGCTAAAGAACGATGAAAGAGCTACAATATAAAACAAAATTTGGAACAAAGAGGGAATTTTATAGCAATTCAACCGTCTAGCTGATATGTAATATAGACTTTTAGAGAATGATAAAGTTAAGGAATGGATTACAGGTAACCAATGGATCAATTTTCCTCTTGACATACCTATGCAATTCCTAAATACAACCCATATTTAGAAAGGGAGGATAGATACATCTAGCTATGACATTTAACTGATAGATTTACAAAAAAAAAGTCATATAGGGAAGTATTAAGAGGAGCTAGAGAGAAAGTGACTTGTTCCAAGGTAAAATAGAATAAAAACTTAGCCCCAAAAGTGTCTTTCTTAAAGTGGCTAACCATTAAACATGGATTAACCATAAAAGGATAGGAAAAGGCTCCTTAATATCCAAGATTAGTGCTCTCTATGTAAGGAAGAAAGTGAGATGACTACTCATCTATTCTTTGAATGTAATTACATTAAATGGCTATGAGACAAAATATAGGACCAAAGACTCATTTGTAGGAAACAATTTAACTATAAAAGTGTAGTAAAATGATTGCAAAAGGCAAACTAATTAATAAGGGTGATCTAGTTTTCATTCTTATAAGCTTAGGCTCTTATATGTGTAAAATGTGGAAGGAAAAAATAGTAGATGTTTCAATGAGAGAATGCTAAGGAAAAACTTCTAAAGGAAATTGTACAATAGATAAGGGAATAACTAGCTTATAACTATGAAATACAGAGTTGTCATCTATGTATGGTAATTCATAGAGAATCCTAGCACAATTAGATTGAAGTCGGGATTTAAACCTTAAATTCTGAAGTCGGGATTTAAACCTTAAATTCAATCAACAAGCTGGATACAACACTCAAAATATGAAAAAATGAACAAGTGTTAGTAGCTAGTTATGGTGTTGTAATTATTTTGATGGAGCTTTTGTAATATAGTGATACAATACCTTGGACCATTCACATTTATGAGGTGTTTCCTTAGGACAATCCTTTAACTTTTCAAAAAGAAATTACTTCTCTTTGTTCTATTTTTCCATTTATGTGAAGTTGAAGCACTAGGTTTAAGCCTTTAAAAGTCTTTAGTTTTAAACCTCACTCCTTTTAAAAAATAAAATTTTAGGTCAATATTCCTTTTCTTTAAAAGAATCAAAATTTTCTATTAAATAAATTCAACCATTTTGTTTACAGCTTTTAAATGTCCAATTCGTCCAACTTTGTTTAAA
>JANIPM010000006.1:6001936-6013605 GCA_027478405.1 Erythroxylum cassinoides
TAAATTAAAAAATTAAAAATTAAAGTAAAAATTTGAAAGATTCAAAGTTTTTTAACAATAAACTTTTTGGTTGAATTTTTTTTATTTGCCTACGAGATGTCTTAAAAATGTTCCAATTATAGAAAAGTGCCTTTAAGCCATCCATACCCATATTAATCCTAGCTTAAATTAGGTAGGTCTCTTGCGGGTATTAGAAGTACCTAATTCACCCTCAAAAGTTAGCTCAAGAGGAGGAGGTTTGTACACTATTATAAATTCTTGAATATTCTTATAATTGTCCGATATGAAATTTCTGACACACCCCCCTCAATTCAGAGCAGACTGACCTTAAATTCAAGTAATTACATACATAAAAAGAATTTAATAGTTACGGTAAGAATAACGACTTTCTGTTTTTCATTTTCTGAGCCCGAGGAATAAGACTTTTCCAAAGATGTCAGCGTAAATTGGCGTCATTTGTGGAGCCCCCAGCTATTGGAAGTAACGTATGACAAATGTGGACAAGGCTACTTACTCCTCTCACGTGTCCTACGTTGGTGAGTGACTGTCCATTCGGGTCGTTGACTCTTTTGTCCGATCGTAGAAATAAGCCGAGATCGGCGTATTTCGGTCTTTTCATACACAAACGTTTAATTATAATTATTTATTTATTTTAAATTTGAATAGAGCCAGAGGTGCTTTCTTACTATGCTCCTCCTTTTCACTTTAAAGTATGTGAAATGATTCACCCTCTTCCTCGCGGTTTTAAGGTTAAATGATCGTTGCTTATACTTTGTTAAAGTAATAATTTTGTCCCAAGAACTTGGCTTTTTGAATGTCACACTCCACATATGGAAAAAAAAAAGTCATCTTTTTCACATGCATAATTTACTGAACCAAAACCATCTTCAAATTTCAAGTGGGATATTCCAATGATTATCCGAAAATACAGAGAACAAAAATTCAATGAAGGTCCCGCTGAGTGTAACTGCCCTACGCATCAAACAAACTGTTCCTTCCTAGTCAAAGACGAACATCATTCCCCAAAATAAAAAAGAAAAAGAAAAGGGAATAAGGAAGACAAAGGTACAGAAATTTAGGAAAAAGGTGAATCCAAAGTGATACGAGAACAATAAGAGCCAGCGGTAGAGAAGAGAAGAGAGAGAGAGAGACCATTTTAGGCTCCACGGCCACGACCAATCCGGCTTTCTCTCTTCCTATTCTTAGTGGTTTTCTAAATTTAATTTCATTTTCTCAAACCATTTATTATCCTTCTTCTGTGCAATTTCTTTTCGTTTCTGGATTCTCCGGGTAAACATCTCACCTTTTTTTTTTCTCTCTTTTCTCTTTGTTTGGAAACTTCAAAAGCTTCCAACTCTCCTGCTATCTGAATTATTGGAGTTTTTATTTGCTCTGTAACTGTTAGTGGTTTTGGTTGGGAGCTTTCGGGTAAATGTTAAAGAACAACTCTGGTGTTGGAGCTGGATTGTTAGAGATATAGGAACTACGTTGACTTTTTGAATGAGTAACTTGTTTTCGACATGTCCTGTACTAATGTCATAACGTCTTTTTGGGGTTTCTTAAATGAACCTCAGTTCGATGATTCTTATGTTTGATTGAGTTCAACCTCCGTTTATGCAGCTGTCGCTGTTTTCGTTTTTTATATATATACTTTCGTTGTCTTTTCTGGTTTTCTTTTCCTTTTTCCTAATTCAGTATTACCATCCAAGTGGATATTGTAACTGAATCCTGAATTATGCCGAGTCTGTGAGGTTAATTTTGTTTTGAATATCGAGGAACAGAAAATTCCGACCTTACCTGCTATAAAAAAGAATGTCCTGATCAAGAAAGACCGTTCCAAGACCAAGAACTAAAAGCTATCTTCTGCAGATTAAATTAGAAACTTACCTGCTATAATGATTTCAGCTTTCAATATCTGGGTTTGGTGTATTTACTCTTCGCTACCTGATTTCCTGGCTGATTATTGGAAAATGATATGTTCATGCATTTGGTTGATTCCGTGTCTTCCTGCTTAAGTTGTTTCTGATACTATTCTTCCTGTTGCTGATAGTTATTATTGTTTTGGTGGACTTTAGGCACCATTTCGCCGGCCTTATTACTGTTTTCTTCTAATGGAGGATGTAAAATTTACTGAGGGCATACCTCCTCTAGAGTCTTCTTCATCCTTCGGACATAATGATCTTTCAAAATGCGAAGCTTCAATTTCCCCCATGACTACCGGAAACGCAGATTTGGATACTTTGATGTCAGTGAATGAGAATTTTAAATCAACAACTGTTCAAGATACTCCTTTAAACCTCTCTGTAGGCCTAGATGATGTTCTTATGGTCGGAACTTCGGGTCAACAACAATCTCTTTCATCAGACAATTCAGTTTCATCTTCAACAGTTAATGTAGAAAAAGATGGAGCGCTTTCAACAGCAAACCCATTTTTGACTTCATTGGTTGATGCAGTAGATCAAGTTCAATGTTTTCCTCCACCTAACTTAATCACAAATTCAATAGTTCATGAGGAAAAAAAAGGTGAAATTCTTCCAGCTAGCAATGCAAGTTCAATATCAACGGTTGATGAAGCTGAGAAAGACCATCAAAGTCCGTCCAAGGAGGACTCAAAATCTGAAACAATACAGATTTTATCTGATGAAGTAGAACCTGAATACACCCCCCAAGCTATAAAAATCTCCCCTAATGGAATGTGTGGTCGGGAGGAAAAGACCGTCGCCACCGAAAGCTTCTCTCCAGTACAGCAATTTCAAGCAGCGACTGATGCCTTGCAGTCCTCTTCCGATAAGCATCAGTCTCAGCATTCTTTTATAAGTAGCAGTCCTGTTCATATTGGTGATGCCATACCTGCTGATTCCTATCCTAGGGTGAGAATGCAAACTGAGGAGCACACTTTACCCCCTGTAAAGGTCAGGTTGGATTCAGACGAGTATTCACCACCTCATGCAAAAGTTGACAGTCCAGACATTTTGGTTGTTTCTCCTAGTAAGTTGGGTGACATGAATAGAGGTCTTATTGATACAACTGCACCTATTGAATCCGTTAAACAAGCTGTTTCCAAGTTTGGAGGAATTACCGATTGGAAAGCCCACAAAATTGAAACTGTAGAGGTACGCAGGACATGCTGTTTTCATTAAGCACCACAATTCTGTTTCATTTTTCTGGACAAAGTTGTCATAATTTCATTGACCAGTAACAATAAGCATAACACAACTAGTGCAGTTCATGCATCTTGTTTCAAGTTGTGCTGGAATGCTGCTTTTTTTGGCATGTTTAGGTGATGGCTGAAAGATGTAGTATGCTGTATATTTACAAGTTGGATGGCAGTGGGTGAGGAAATGAGAATTACTGTGTACTGCTGTTTGTGTCTTTTCTGCTATTTCTGATGGAACTTTAGTTCTCATGTTGTTGCCAAGAGCACTTGTGTATCTTGAACTTAGAAGCTTGAACACCGTGGTTTAAGACCCCAGTATTGTCCAATGGCATCTAGGTTACTTGGGAATATCTGCCGTTTAAGCAGAATGTTAAATCTTAAATGTTCCAGGGATCATATCGTGTGAAGTACAAGCCCTTTTTCTTCCATTTGTTTTTGGTTAATTGTAAAAGCCTATGATGTCCATTGTTTTTGATTAAGCAAAAGGCTTTTTCTTCTTGCAACAGAATTGGACTAGTAATTTGACCTATATGATTAGCTCTCGACCGCCGCTTGCATGTGATGCATTTTATAGCATAAATAACCTTTGGTTTTTTCTGATTTTGCAGAGGCAGAAGCTTATAGAACAAGAACTAGAGAAAATGCAGAAGGAGATGCCTGAGTACAGGGAGCGATCAGAGGCGGCTGAAGAGGAAAAATTACAGATCCTTAAAGAGCTAGACAGCACTAAAAGACTAATAGAAGAGCTAAAGCTCAACCTAGAGAGGGCAAAAACTGAGGAGCATCAAGCAAAACAAGATTCTGAACTTGCCCAGCTAAGGGTGAAAGAGCTGGAACAAGGGATTGCCGGTGAGGCTAGTGTTGCCGCCAAGGCACAGCTTGATGTTGCTAAAGCTAGATATGCAGCTGCAGTTTCAGAGCTCAAATCTGTTAGTGAAGAGTTGGAAGCACTGCACAAGGATTATTCTTCTTTGGTCACAGACAAAGAGGAAGCTGTGAAAAAGGCTGAAGAAGCCATGTCTGCATCCAAGGATGTTGAGAAGACAGTGGAGGAACTTACCATTGAACTGATTGCTACCAAGGAGTCCTTAGAGTCTGCACATGCTGCACATCTGGAGGCGGAGGAGAAAAGAATAGGAGCAGCTTTGGCCAGGGATCAAGATTGTCTCTATTGGGAAAAACAGTTAAAGCAGGCAGAAGAAGAGCTGCTGAAACTTAACCACCAAATACTTGCAGCAAAAGATCTTAAATCAAAACTAGACACTGCTTTGGTCTTTCTATCAGATCTCAAAGCTGAGTTGGCAGTTTATATGGAGTCCAAAGTAAAAGAGGAAAGTGATGAAAAAGGAACAACAAGAAATGAGAACAAAACGCGTATTAATATTCAAACTGCAGTTGCTTCAGCAAGGAAGGAACTTGAAGAAGTTAAACGCAACATTGAGAAAGCAACTGCGGAGGTGAATATCTTAAAAGTGGCAGCCTCGTCATTACAGTTAGAACTTGAGAAGGAAAAATCATCTCTTGCTACGATTAGGCAGAGAGAAGGAATTGCTTCCGTAGCAGTTGCTTCTATTGAGGCTGAGATTGAGAAAACCAAGTCTGAAATTGCTCTAATTCAAATGAAGGAGAAAGAAGCCAGAGATAAAATAGTTGAGCTACCCAAGCAATTGCAACAAGCAGCACATGCAGCTGATGAGGCTAAGTTACTTGCTCAAATGGCTCGAGAAGAGCTGCGCAAGGCAAAGGAAGAAGCTGAACAAGCAAAGGCTGGTGTTAGTATAATGGAAAGCAGGTTACTTGCAGCTCAGAAGGAAATAGAAGCTGCTAAGGCTTCTGAAAATTTGGCTGTAGCAGCTATTAAAGCATTGCACGAGAGTGAATCAGCTCAAGAAACTAATGATGAAAGTTCTCCTGCAGGTGTAACCCTGTCATTAGAAGAGTACTATGAGCTCAGCAAGCGCGCCCACGATGCAGAGGAGCAGGCCAACAGGAAAGTAGCTGCTGCTATTTCTCAAATTGAGGTCGCAAAAGATTCGGAGTCAAAAGCAATGGCGAAGCTAGAAGAAGTTAACGGAGAGCTAGCATCAAGAAAGGAAGCATTGAAAATTGCAATGGACAAGGCTGAAAAAGCGCAGGAAGGGAAGTTGGGCATAGAACAAGAGTTAAGAACATGGAGGGCTGAACATGAGCAACGAAGGAAGACCGGTGAATCTGTGAAAGGAGTTGCAGTCCAAATCCCGAGCGTTCAGGATGGAAAAGAAGCAAAAACATTTAAGCCGAAAGAGGAGGACTCAGTCCAGTATTCACCAAGCCCAAAAGCTTATGGTCATGGAAGCAATACTGTAGCTGTCGTAACGCCAGAAGTGAAGGCCCGCAAGAAGAAGAAGAAATCATTCTTCCCTCGGATTTTCATGTTCTTGGCAAGGAAGAAGACACATAAGTCCGGTTAAAATAGTGAAAACAAAACAGAAACAGAACGAGCAGTCTTAAGTTTCTTGTTTTGCTGGAGTTTACTTACTCATTGACCCTCAATACTGGAAAGCAGAGGGTGTTCTTTGGTGAACGTAAATGTTGGGGATTAATTTATGTAATGATAGAATGAAAAGGTTATATTTTTGGCCGCTGATAGGATTGCATGGCTGGTTGACAAATAAGTTGGCGCAAAGGTGCTTCTTGTTGGGTAATGCTACCATAAGTCTGTTCTGTAAATTATAGGCTTGCGAGAAACTGAATATTGTAAAGTTGTGAAGAGTGGTTTCATGTAAAGATTTTCTCATTTCCCTTTGCGGTAATTATATCCTTGCCAGTGTAGTTTTATGAACGAGAACTATCTGAATGTTCAAGTATTATGGTTATGTCTGCAAATTTAAGTAGTGTTTCTCACAAAATGTTTTTATAGTATTAAAAACAATTCACGAAAGCAACGCAGGACCGACCTTAGCTCAGTTGGCAGAGCGGAGGACTGTAGTTGAATCGCTGTAATCCTTAGGTCGCTGGTTCGAATCCGGCAGGTCGGAATATCTTTTATTTTTTATATTATTTAAAGCTGATGTCTAACTTCCTTCGTCGTCAAAAAATTAAGAGAGCTTTATCACTTTATCCAGTCTTTTACCAAATGCAATCTGCTTTAGTGATTCATTGCATTTTCATCACAAATACTATAGCTATATTAATTTATTAAAGCAGTTATAGAGATGATTAGCCATTTCTATGTTTAGTCTTGAATTCCTAATATTCCTGCTAAAGTCCTTGCGAATTGTGACAGATAGCGACCCTATAATGCGTAAAGGATCAAATGCTTTTAAGCAGGATCAATACAAGGAGACCTCTGTACTGTTTAAGGTAAAATTTGGGATCAGACCATTTTTCTAGCAGATGACACAAATAAAGAATCAACAATGCCAACCTGGAAAAGAAAAAGAGAAGAATTTAGGTAGAGGAAAGGGTTTGAATGATGGTTTTGTGCCAAGGGTCGGAGAGATGCTCCACAAGGTTATCAATGGGACCTGCATGAGTCACAGCTGCTTGCACGAAAAACCCCAGCATGGCTATCATTGCCAACCTTCCTGCAATCAGGGAAGGAGAAAAGGGCAAAAATTGGAGGCAAGGCAAAGGCATAAACCTCCTGTTACTAATGAAAAACAACAAAATGAAGCAGAACTCACCATTCTTAATCTCTTTAAGCTTCCAATCATGGGCATTGTTAATGTCCTTAGCAAGGCCAAGAGGGTTCAGAACAGGTCCTCCAGGATAGCTATTAATCGAACAGGACCAAATGTTTCAGTTATCCCCATATATTCCAATGGGGTTTACAGATATTTCATATAAAAGGCGTGAATTAAAAAGTCTGGGAATTGGTCTACTCTGATCAACAGAGAACATGAAATTACCCAGGTTCCAGGCCCCTAAAGGCTTCTTCAATGCCAAAGAAGGGTCCGTCAGCTTGAGATCCTGGATTTACGAAGTCCATGTACCTCTTTGTCTCCACAAACCTGGGCATATACATACTTGTTCATCATATATTCACGGCTACAAATTTTAAAAGAAACCAAAGAACATTCGCTTGAAAGAATGGGATGGTGAATTTTTACCCCATTAAAAGTAATTGGACAACAAGCAAAGTTCTTGTGCTTGCAAATTCATAATTAGCAGCACCTGCTTCATACCAAACTGGCAATTTGTTAATCCCCGTTACACGTAATAGCTGCAATTAAATGTTGACAAGAATCACCAACAGAGGCAAAAATTCTTGTGGTGAAGCTGTGAATCTCCTAAATTCAACTAAACTATATCGACATCTTGCTTCTCTATCCTAGTTCAGACAAGTTGGATGATGCTAAACGAGCCTGTTTTAGTAAACTTACATCAGTAAAAAGAATCCCAGCAACTCCAAGCATAGCAAAGCGACAGTGCACCAACTCTGCCTGCACGTACCACCTTAAGCTTGCCGGGTCTTCTCCAAGCCCAAGTGGGTCAAAACCATAATCGCCAGCCAAACTTAGTTACAGAAAGAATAAAAGAACAAGCACATGTAAAGTGTAAGCACCAAAAAAAAAAAAAAAGGAAAGTTTCGCATTAATACAAAAAGATGGCGTGGCATACGTTCCATCGAGATATGGGGGAGGATCGAGTCCGGGGAGCCATGTGGGTCGCTGCTGGGCTCGAACTACTGTTTGGGTATGATGTCGCGTGCTTCCTAGTTTAAGCAACCGTAATGTATTGGCCGAACCGAAAGATGGTTTGGATATGTTTTTGGGCACAAGAAATGGAGAAGACGAGGGACGGAGATGAACAAGAAAGGTTCTTCCCGCAGCAGCGGCCATTTTTGGTTTTGCTTTTGCTCTCTATCAGCATTTCCTGACTGGTGGTGTAACTGAAGCCATGTATTAAACTACCGTCCAAAATAGGCGCTCATCCGTTTTCACCCGTGTACAAAAGAACGAGATAATATGGTCCCACCCCATTCTTGTTGGCTCTTGAATTTTTTATGTATATTATAGGTAGAATCTATACTACATATACACATAAAAAATAAATAAATAAAAGTGACGTTTGTACATGTGATGGTGGTGACATCCAATTAAGAATTAGATATTAGAAGTGATATTTAACTTGAATATTTTAGGAGCCCTTATATTTTTTATATGTATAGGTATACTAAGAAGGGTTTCACCCTCTTTAGGTTTGCAATCATGGACAGCTTTAGTGTCAGTTTTCTTAAAAGAGAAAATGCAATTACCCCACCTTTTTCGTGGTATAGCCACAATTGAAGATTGGTTGTTGAAGGTTTTTTTAGGTTTTTTCAATCGAGTAAAATATCTCTAATTGTTATCTTGTTATTACTAAAAATAAAATTTATTGAAGATTTATTTTGAGATTGCCTCTGGTGATGCTAGAGAAGAACAATTTGTATTACCCGTTATTTTGATACAATAGAAGATTCGACTAGCTTGTGCCTAACACTTTTATTCCTCACATCGAGGGAATTTTTCAAGTTAAAAATTTGTTGTTGATTGTTGTGGTGTGTGATTTTTACTTTTATTTAGGGGATCAAACTATAATTGATTGCTTCCTTTTGGTCAATATTTGAAAATTTTAGTTTGGTTATTATGTTGCGATATTTGCTTGTTGTGTGTTTTTCCCAATATAGTGGTATCAGAGTTATTGGTCTAATTATCCTATGGAGTTATGGAGGGAAAGTTTCAAAAGATGATCAGTCTTACTAACACCAATTACCATACATAAAATAACAAGATGAAGGATCTTTTATTTACGATGAAGTTGCAGTTATCGGTGTTTTCAAATAAAAAACTTGAAGGTAAAGCTGATGAGGACTGGGAGTTTGAGCACGAGCAAGTGTGTGGGTTTATTCGACAATTTATTGAGAGCAATGTGTACAACCTTATTTGTGGTGAGACAAATGTAAAAAAACTCATGGAACAAGCTAGAGGAGTTGTATGCTTCAGAGACTAGTAACAATAAATTATTTTATTTAAAGAGACTAATATAGTTGACATACTAAGAGGGTACATCAAAAGTGGATCACTTGAATGAATTTCATGGGATTATTGATTAATTGTCAGGCATGGGTATCCAATTCAATAATGAGGTGCTTGATGGTTTTTGCTTCATTATCGAACTCAGTCCTTAACCAATTATACTTTGAATGGTGTTATAGCGAAGGAATCTGTTAAAAGTGGTATTTTGAATGAAAAGAAGAGAGGACAGTCATAAGGTAATTCCTCTTCTCAATTAGAGGTTTTGGTTACAACAACCAGAGGGAGGAGACAGATTAAGGGTTCGAAGAGTAGAGATAAGAGTATATATATGAGTAGGGGAAAATCTAACAAATTTGCAAATGTTGAATGCCATTACTATCACAAGAAATGGCATGTTAAAAGGTGTTGTTGAAACCTTAAGAGAGAGAATGAGAAGAACCAAGGTAAGGATGAGAAGAAAGATGATAATAGTGATGATGATAGAGTGTCTATAACTATTGAGTCATTCCTTATCACGTATGAAGACAATATGGTTAACTTAGCTGTTTATAAGACCAATTGGGTTATTGATAGTGGTGCTTCCATTCATGCTACATCTTATCAAGATTTCTTCATACCTTACACACAATGTGATTACAGAGCTGCGAAGATAGGGAATGATGGTTCAAAAAAGGTTATTAGTATTGGATATGTTTGCTTAGAGACTTATTTTAAAACACAATTAATTTTGAGAGATGTTTGGTTGAGTTTGATTTTCATAGGTAGGCTTGATGATGAGGGATTATATAACACCTTTAACAATGGCTAATGGAAACTCATAAATGGGTATTTAATTGTGGCTAGAGGTGATAAGTGTTATACTCTTTATCAATTACAGGAAAAGCTCTCTAAAAGCATTATGAATGCTTTAAAGAATGAGAGTACAATTGAGTTACGACACAAGAGACTTGGTCACATTAGCGAGAAAGGTATGATAATGCTAGTGAAGAAGAAGATGATAGCTAGTGTTCATTTAAGAAAGTGTCCTCACTATTTAGCAAGGAAGCAACATATAGTTTCTTTAAGAGATTCCTCTCCTTCTGGAAAGAAATTTTTGATTGATTTTGTACACTCGAATGTCTATGATCTTATAGAGATAAGATCACTTGATGGTGCTAGGTATTTTCTAAGTTTTATTGATGATCACCCTAGGAGGATTTGGATTTACACCTTGAAGACAAAAGATCAAGTGCTTAATGTATTCAAACAATTTTAAGCCTCAATTAAGCGAGAGAGACTGGGAAAAAGATGAAATACATCCATACAGATAATGATGGAGAGTATTATAGCCCCTTTGATGAGTATTGCAAACAACGGGGCATTTAACATTAAACTACAACTCCTAAGACACTTTTATTAAATGGAGTAGTAGAGAGGATGATCAAAACAATGATGGCGAGAGTGAGATATTTGATTTCACGTGTGAAATAGCCTAATTCCTTTTGAGGTGAAGTTTTAAGTATAGTTGTACATGTGTTAAATAGTTCTCCTTATGCTTCTTTAGAGTTGGAAGCTCCAGAATGAGTTTGGTTAGGAAGAGCTGTTTCATATGATCATTTGCAACTTTTGGTTGCAAGGCATTCGTACACATTTTCCAAACTTGATGTGAAGATATGACAGTGTGTGTTTATTGAGTATGGTCAAGATCAACTTGGCTATAGGTTTTATGATCTAGTTCAGAAACAACTCGTGATGAGCCATGATGTTGTGTTTATTGAGGATCAAATCATCCAAATATCGATAAAGTTAAGAAGAGTGATTTTAAGTCTAATAGTGATATAGAAAAATATGGTGTAGTTCCTTTAATAGTAATACCAAGACAGTTTATGATGATACTCTGGATAAACAATAAGGTACAAGTTATGGATAGATTGACGACGATAATAATGATGGTGTTCGTGATTAGACACTAGTATCACAAGTTGGTTCAATTCTAGTAAGGATATCTATAAGGGTAAGACGACTTTATACTAGATATTCTTCAAATCAATATGTGTTGTTGACTAATGAAAGGCAACCTGAGAGCTTCAAGGAAGAAATGGAAGATGAACATAGAGATAAATGAATTAATATGTGTTTATGTTTTAGAGATTACAAGTCTATATTAGTTGGTTACACAGATGCTAACATGGCCTATGATGTTGATTCGAGAAAATCTATATCAGGATGTCTAATCACTTTCTCAGGGAGAGCATTGTCGTGATAGTCAAGACTGTAAAAGTGTGTAACATTTTCTGCCACTAAAGCTGGTTTTATTGCTGCAATAGAAGATTGCAAGGAGTCATTATGGATGAAGAAGTTTCTTTGAGAACTTGGTTTCTAATAAGATAAATACGAGTTGTTTTGTAATAGCCAGAGTACTATCCACCTTGGTAAGAATTTTTCTTTTCATTCTTAATCTAAACATATTGATATGAGGTATCACTAGATAAGAGATGTGCTAGAGATGAAGTTATTACAACTTAAGAAGGTTC
>JANIPM010000006.1:6023040-6036327 GCA_027478405.1 Erythroxylum cassinoides
GCGGTGTTTTGAGACAAGTTAAGTATTTGTGAAATTGTTCATAAGTGTACATTTAGATGTGTAATGTGATTTGAGGCGAATTATAGATAGATGTGTTTTGAATTAAGTTCAGTGATCTACATGAAAGACACAGAAGATCATCATAGCTTGTCAATAATGTATATATGATACCTTTGGTTATGAAATTGGGAGAGATAAAATGTTATAAGTTTGGATGAATTATAGGATGGGACATTCCCAGGCAGAAGCTTTGATCGACTAATTAACCCAACTAGAGGTTTCTATTGCTTTTGAGTTCTTCGTGAACGTTTCGATTATATTTTGATCTTTTCATTGTTATAAAGTATGTCATTTTTGGACCTTGGCATGTAAAGATAGAAATTTCAGAAATTTCGTTACTGTTAGGGTGACTAGCCCTCTTCATTCTTTTGCTTCTGAATTTTCCGACCGACATCCGATTAATGTGAGTTTTGAAGCGTTGGATTCCTAAGGCAATGACCTACATCATGATGGGAAATTGTGATTGTTTAGAGATTGTTTGAGTCGAAGTGAGTTAGAGACTTGGGACTGCAAATTATTTGGAGTAAATGAAATTTAATTTAGTTCCGAAGATTTTGAATTTATGAATTGAAGTATTAAAGTTATAAGAATATATAAGGGCAATTTGGGCATGTTACTTAAGTCTTAGAGTTGCAATACTTAAATTAGAGGGAAAAATGGACTTTCCCCACTCATTTAGATTAAGAGTATGATATAAAAGAGAAGTAAATAAGAAATAGAAAGAATGAGAAAAGAGAAGAGGAAGCCGTTGAGGGAGAAGAAGAGAAGAAGAAGAAGAAGAATTAGGGATTTGATTTCCTAAGGTTTTTAACAGGATTTGAAGCATCTTCTGGTAAGTTCTAACCCTTTTCTTCTTGTTTTGGATGGATTAAACCCTAAAATGGTTTGGTATGATGTTAGAATCGGTGGTTTAGGGTTTTTAGGGCAAAATGGTTAGAATCCTTGGGTTTTTGTGTTTGTGACCGATTTGAAGGTTAGAATGAGTTAGAAATGAAGTATAGGATTTGATCTAAGATTTAGATGTGTTGCTTTTGCAAGATGGGAAGGATTTGTGGTTGAGATCTGGAAGGAATCGGGTTCGGAGGTGTTCTCCCGGTCCGCACGTCGTGACGTGCGAATTATGTTCATCGCGACGTGCGAGGACTTATTCGTCGCGACGTGCGAGGATTTGTTTGCCACGACGTCCGAGGATTTGTTCGTCGCGGCGAGCTCGGACCGTTCGTCGCGACGTGCACGGGCTGTTCGTCACGACGAGCGTGTCCTTCGTCGCGGCGAGCTCCAGCCTTCCAGAATAGTTGCATTTTGGTGTTTTGAACATAACTTTTGCTGTAGACATCAGAATGACGTGATGTTTGATTCGTTGTGAACTAGGGGCTTAGTGCTACATGTTTTGTGGAGAAATGAAATTGAAATTCAGTCTCTAAGAGTCTAAAATTTTAGAGAGAAGTTGAGTATAGATTTTAGTCTCAACATAAGGATAGTCCCTTTATGTTTGGGAAGTCTTTAGAAATTGTATTCCTATTAAATGGGATCTTTGCATTTTGATAAAGGAATTCAAGGAAGGCAAGAGGATTACGAGGAGAGGTATCTTTTAAGCATGCATCCAAGCAAGAAAATTCAGGTGGGTTTCATGTTTATAATTTAGTAACGAGCCACTAAAGTTTTCTCCCAAATCAAGAATGATTTCAACTATTTTATAAATATTGCTTTTGTTTCTTGTGAATGATTTGCAAAATAAAGATGAGAATGCATTGAAACATTTATGTCATGTCATTGAAACATCTTATGTCATGCCTTGTGAAATTTATGGCGTTTCGTATCTTCGAAAAAGAAAGAAAAGAGCATGAAAAGCATGAATCGATATGAACATGAAATGATTGATTATGTGCTTTGTTTGGGTGAGAGAGTTACGGATGGATAGTCACGTGCACGTCGACGTATAGCCTTCTCCCGGCTGCCCGCTTGTGGCGTATGAGCTCCGAAATGGACTCATTTTGTTCAGGGTGTAAACTTCGGTTTCTCCCTTTTGTTTTACGGAACTCTCGAGTCATTTGTTTGTGCATTGCATCGTTGAATTGCTAAATATGTTGCATAAATTGATTGTTTTGCATTGATGGTTAAAAACATATACCGTGTTGATGTGATAGCATTTTCACTATGAATTGTGAATTCAAAATTCAGATTTGACTGAAATTTGGGAACAAACGTTTTATAAACCCATTACGACTTTGGTTTGACAAACGAACTTTTCAACGGTTTTGCTTATGCTTTGTTATAAACCTGTTACCCACGAGCTATAAGCTCACCCCTTTTCATCCCCACCTCCAGGTATCAAGATGGAGATCGGATGAGAGAAGGTTTAAGCGTTCGTTCATTATTTGCATGTTTGGCTCTTAAGTTATTGTTGCAAGATTCAAATTTCGGATATGATAAGTGGACTTATGGATTTGTATATAGAATGTAAAAGCGAATTACGGAATGTGTAAATGAATTACGGAATTGTGTATTGAATTGAGATATAGGAATGACTTGTGTATGTCTGAATGTATTTCTGGATATTGGTTAATGTGGTTTGGTTTCCGGACGGGGAGTCCGATGATTTTTAGTTATTGCTTGAGAAATACAGAAGTGTAATGATTTTGTTAGCAAGAATAAAATATGACATGATTATGAGGAATTTATGTTTGAGTTTTGATAAAGGATGGGATTTGTATAAGATTGAATAAAGCGAGTAGATAAGTAAGAATAGAAAAGAAAAAATTTGTACCGGATTTCGGATTTGGTTTAGTCTTAGGGCGTTTCACGCGCATCATTATATATATATGAGATACGGATGTCGGAATTTGTTTCAAATCAATCTATTATTTCGTTGCCTCCGCCTTATGATTAGAGTCTATTGATTATTCCGATTTGATGTTCGATTTCGATTTGCATTCGCTTTGGGTTTCACTATGTTTAATTCGCTTTGTTTTCGATACATTCACTCCGATTTGCTTCTTTCGATTTCATATTCGCTTCGCCTTCGTTTCTGTTTCGGTTAGGATCCGGTTCCCAGATCGGGTCCCAACATCTTGAGTGGATTGAATAGGGAGATAGAGAATGTGGTGGAGTTACAACATTACTTGGAAATTGAGGACATGGTGAATATGGCCATGAAGGTGGAAAAACAAATCAAAGCTAGAGTGACCGCAAGGAGTGGAGCAAGCTCTAGTTATTCATGGAACTCAAAATAGCCTAGAAAGGAGGAGAAGTACAAGGATAAAGGGGTGGACTTCAAGGAAGCACCTAAGAAATCAATTGGGGGATCTGAACAAAAAGGTACTTCTAGTAAACATTCATCTATAAAATGTTTTAAATGTTTGGGTACTGGCCATATTGCTTCTCAATGCCCTAATAGAAAGGTGATGTATATGAAGGATAATGGGGTTATTGATTCTGAGGATAGTGATGTTGATGATTTGCCATGTGATAGTGTTTGTGATGATGATGCTGAATATGAGGAAAGAGCTGTCATAGGAGAAGCACTAGTAGTTCGAAGAGTGTTGAGTGCTAGGGTTAGAGATGAGATTCTGGATCAGAGGGAGAACCTATTCCATTCAAGGTGTTTGGTGGGTGGAAAGGTGTGTAACTTGATCATAGATGGAGGTAGTTGTACTAATGGGGCTAGTCAAACTATGGTGGAGAAATTGGGCTTGACATGTAGGAAATATCCGAAGCCATATAATTTACAGTGGTTTAATGATAGTGCGGATGTGAAGGTGACTAGACAGGTACTGGTGCCATTTTCTGTAGGGAGGTATGAGGATGGGGTGTTGTGTGATGTGATACCCATGGAGGTAGGACATTTGCTATTGGGGGGCCCTTGGCAGTTTGATATGTGAGTATCACATGATGGGTACACAAACAAGTACTCATTCAAGTTCAGGGACAAGAACTTCCCTTTGTTACCTTTATCGCCTCATGAGATCTACCTGGACCAGGCTAAAGCTTTACAAAGAAAGGAGGTTTGGGTAGTGAGAACAAAAAAAGTGAAGAGAGAAAAAAGGCCCAAAAAATGAGTTTGCCCCAATGGTGAGTGACTACACAAGTGAGGAAAAGAAAGTGGGATGTGCAGGAGATAAGAGCTCAGAAAGAGAAAAGAAGAGAGAAAAGTGAGTTTGTTTGCTAAGGGAAAAGACTTGAAGAGAGTAACTGGAGAGAAAAGATCACTAGCAGTGGTGAGATATAGAGAGTGTTTAGTTTCTGACACTAATCCTCTTGATGCTTTGCCTAGTGTTTTTCCTTCTTTTTTGTAGGATTATTCAGATATCTTTCCTGAGGAGATGCCCAAGGGACTGCCACCATTGAGAGGCATCGAGCACCAGATTGATTTTGTACCCAAAGCTTCAGCTTATAGGAGTAATCATGAGGAGATAAAGAAGCTTCAAAAGCATGTTGATGAGCTACTAGAAAAGGGGTGAAAGTTGTTGACTTTTAAATCTAGTGATTGGGTTTAGGTGCATCTGAGGAAGGAGAGGTTTCCTACCTAGCGGAAATCTAAGCTGGATCCTAGGGGTGATGGTCCATTCCAAGTGTTAGAGAAGATAAATGAAAACGCCTAAAAGATTGACCTATCAGGTGAGTGTTCTGTTTCTGCAACTTTTAATATTACTGATCTTACTCCTTTTGATATGGATTTAGATTCGAGGACGAATCTTTTTGATAAGGGAGGGATTGATGTGAGCAGGAGCAAGAATTGCCATGGAGATGGCATGTGTGATGGGGCGAGTTTGTCATTCCAGTTGGACCTATGTCCAAAGTTAGGATCGAGAGACTCAAGGAGGCTTTCTATGCCCATGTGGGCCAATTTGTGGAGAGAATGGAGTGCACCAAGTCTATTGGAGGAGAGCTATTTGAATCATAGCCCAAATTGATTCATTTATCTCAAATCCTTGGATCGGACTCACTTGGGACTTAAAGACCTTTGTGTTGGGCTGCACATCATGATCAGACTTGGGAGCGAGTTAGGCTAGGCCTAGACGTGTTTTTATTATTCTATTTGGACTTGTTTTAAGTTATAATTATATTTTAAGTTTCCATGTATTTTAAGCTCAAGTCTTTTAGCATTAAGCCTAGGTATAAATAGTTATATTTTAAGATTTTTGGAAGACAAATTTTGATCATATTTGTTTTCGGTGAGTCGTTGGCTATATTGAGAGGAGAAAACCCTCTTGTTCTTTTCAACTTAGGAATTAAACTCACTTATCAATTGAATCAGATTGTGGCGTGATTTTGATGCTACTAACTTTCTTGGTTTGTTTTTTACCCGTTATCTAGGTTGCTCGAGACAAGTTCTTCATGAGGTCTAGTAGGTAAATTTGAAACATTGCATATCAAATTTAGTTTTCGTTAATTCGAATCTATCCTCTTCTTCCTTCTTTGAATCTGAATTTTTTTACATCTTTCAATTCCATGGAGCGCGTTAGAGTGTTATCTAGTTAATATGATGTAATTTGATAAGGATAGCATGTGATATAGTTTGTCTAGTTCAATTATGATTCTAAATTGTAAAGTTAGGGGTGCCTTTAAATATGTTATTTAAGCTTTATTCCTATAGAGCAGAGAAAGAGGGGGAGGGAACACATTGAGAGAAAGCATTCCTTTGTATACTTTTGGAGAACTAATAAAGGTTTTTTTTCCATAACACTTGTGTGTTTATTGTTTCCTATGATTATTTAACACTTCCGTAATATTCGTACTATAGTCTAAGAGTTAAACATTTTGAAGTTTGTGAGGCATTCAAAAACAAGGTTTTTTTTGGTCAATAATAGGAAGGTTGAGTCTTGCTTAAACAGACTTAAGTGAGATTCTTGTGCAAAGGATTAGGTATAACTTTGATACAAGTTTAGTGTCTCAAAAAACCTTTATAACAATAGGGATGGTGAAGTGGAATAAAGTAATCATACCTATTCAGTCTATCAACTACCGAGAACATAACTTAATATCTATTAGAATTGGGAAGTCCTTTTATAAAGTCCATACTAACCTATATCAACAGTTTTTTGAATTAGAAGAGGTTGTAATAACTTAGACAATTTTGTAGGTTCATATTTATTCCTTTGACACACTTAATATTTCTACACAAATTGCCTCA
Source organism: Erythroxylum cassinoides (assembly GCA_027478405.1). NCBI lineage: Eukaryota > Viridiplantae > Streptophyta > Magnoliopsida > Malpighiales > Erythroxylaceae > Erythroxylum > Erythroxylum cassinoides. Next base: position 6,029,234 of record JANIPM010000006.1, read on the forward strand.
CATCCTTCCACAATATTCTGTAGAAAAAATAAATGTTGAGTTTCTTCTATGTTCCCAACCACCTTGAATCTGCATAAGCATGAAATAACTCAACAAGTTTTTATCTCAAGCTAGAGAAATTTCCATAACTAATTCCCCCTAAACACACCTCATTTTAGGTGTAAGATGAAATCTTAACTTCTTTTTTACTAAGTTATATTATTTTTTAAACCTCCTCATCCTCTTATCAACTTCACTTAATTTCTTGAAACAAATATATAGAAATTTTTGATACCGAGAGAGTAAATAATTTTGAACTAGTCACATGTGTAAGTGAATTACCTTTGACCCTTTTGTATAAAATTGAAATTTTGAATTCGATAAGTTTAGGAAACCATGTTTACTTAAAAGGCATGGTTATATTTTGTTCCAACAAATGTTATACGTTGCGATGATCAGTTTGTATGATAAAGTGGTGTCTAGTTAAGTAGTGTGACCATTATTTTATAACCATAACTAACGTAAGAAACGCCTTTTCATATATCGATTAACTCCTATATCGATTTGATAATTTTTTCTCCTATATAATAAATGCACTAATTTCCTCACCACATATATTTGCCTACAATATAAACACCTTGTTAAAATCGGGAAGAGCTAATATTAGGGCAAGGGTTGAGGTTTCTTTTAATGTTGAGAATGCATTGGTTGCTTTTTCTCTCCATACAAAAGTGTTTTTTAATAAATTAGTCAATGATGTGCTTAATTGTCCATAACTTGGAATAAATCTTTGTTAGTATCCATAAATGCTTAATAATCCCCTCAATTGTTTCAATATTTTTTGTTCTAACAACTGCTTTAAAACTTGTATCTTTTGGGGATTAGTTGAAACTCCCTCCTAACCAATGATATGCCTTAAATACTCAACTTTTACTACACCAAAAGAGCACTTACTTGATTTTTCATACAACTATTGTCTCCACAATGTCTTTAAAATCAATTGTAAATGCTTCAAATGATATGAAAATGTTTTATACGAGTATATCATCAAACATAGTAGCATAAACATTTTTAGATATGCTTTGAATATGTGATTCATTAAGCTTTGAAATGTGACTAGAGCATTTGTTAATCTGAAGGGTATTACTAAGAATTTGTAATGTCCTTCATATATTTCAAACGTTGTTTTATATATTTCATCTTTATGTAATCTATTAAGATGATATCTAGCTCTAGGATCGAGCTTAGAAAAATATGCCACATCTTGTAATTCATCAAATAACTCCTCTACTAGCAGTATCAAAAACTTATCCTTGATAGTATTCTTATTCAAGGATCTATAATCTAAACAGTGTCGCCACAATCCATCTATCTTTTTAATCAAAATGATTAATGTAGAAAAACTACTTGCACTTTTCCCTATATTCATTGCTTCAACATCTCATCCATTTATTCTTATATTACTATTTTTTGTAACCCTGAGTACCTATAGGGTCTAAGATTAATTGCCTCAGTTCCTTCTCTAGCTGGAATTTAGTGGTCACGAAATCACTTAGAAGGTAACACTTTATGTGCACAAATACATATGAATACTCTTGTAACAATTTTTGTAATTTCTTGCTAACTTCTTGAGACATTGCAAAAATAGCACACCACATCTTTTGATTTCTCTATTTTTCTAATCTATAACATCTACTATCCTTTTACAGCTTTCACTTCTCAATTTTATTTCATGGTTCTCCCATCAAAACTTCATAGTTCCACTTATATAGTTACACACTATATTATCCAAAGTGGACAACCATTATACACATAACACCATGTCATTCCCTCCTATATCAATCACTAAAGCATTCATCACAAACTCCTTACCTTCATTTGCCACCTGATATTGTGACAAGTGCGATTACATATAAGGTTTGATCCTCTTCCCACCACTATTGTGGTATCTTTAATTTCTTCCTCTTCACCTCCTATCTTGCTTAATAATTCCTTGTACATAAGGTTATGAGTACTTCCACCATTTATTAACATATTTATTGTTCTCCCCTTGTTATTCCTTTGACTTTAATCTATTGATACTTAAGTTCACTCACTCCTGCCATTACCTGTAGAGTAATGTTTAAGTGTGTGTGATCCTCCTCTATCTTTGTTAATTTTCATATTCTTGTTCCTCTTTAAACATATAGATATGAAACATTTTCTTCTTACATTTGTGGCCTGGTAAAAAATTTTCTATCATACCAAAAGCACAACCCTTTCGCCCTCCTTTTATCTAACTCTTTACTAGAAGTCGGTTTCTCCCATTTATGTTTTCCTCCAAACTTTTGATTTCCTCCTATCATGAGCTTAGGCAATATCCCATGAGACAATTTTATAACATTGGATGAATGTCCTTTTGAATAATTTCGTTTTGACCATATTTTCCCCAACAATGCAACATTATTACTTCATACTTCTTTTCCAATTCATATGCCTATTGTAAAGTGTTAAGATTCCAAACCTTTATAGAATATTCAATTTCAAGTTTAACCTTTTTAGAAACAAACTAAGTATGATTTAGGCATCACCAATCTATGGGACAGGAGATCAAAATATGCACAATAATCCTTCACAAACCCCTTTTGTCTCAATTCCCTTAAATCCTTTGCAGGATCCTCAAAGGCAGTATCAATAAATAGTTGCTTTAATGCCAACAAGTATTCTCCTCAACTAGGAGATTCCCTAGTCAATCTATTGGGAAGATATAGCTCATGCGATCCTAGAGTTTCTCTTTAAAAATACATAGATACTAATCTAACCTTAAATTAAATTAGGGTTCTACTAAGTGTGAAAATTGTTTGCATTTAAACTCCCAAGATCTTGACTCCTCACTTGTGAAAAATGAAAATTCTACCTTAGTGAATTAAGCATTGAATAAAGCCCCTGAAACACTCCTTTTGTTAGTCCAACATCTGGTACACGTTGGTCTTCTTAATAACGTCCGATCATTTCACGATTTTCCTTTTGATAAAGTTGCTTGTTCCATTCCTTCAGTTCTGGAATATTCCTTTCTTGCCAGAGCTCTAACTCTTGCTTCCGATTGCACAAAACTTCCTCATTTTGGTGCCATTCTTAAGCTCAAGTGCCTTTCTGCTATCTTTATCTTCCTTTGCCAATCGTCACGGCTCTAATACCAAATGGATAGAAATAAACTTGCGTATTGAAATTATTGATTTAGAATTACAATTATTTCAATCTACATAACTAAATCAGTAGAGAGAGCGTAGAGTAAGAAGTGGGAGAGATAGATCAGAGAAAATGAATTTGTTATTCGTTAACTTTCTCAACCGTCTTAACATTGTTATCAATTATTTTAGTTGTTGATAGTTGTAAGCCAAATGCATACACGTATCTCATCTTATTGACTTTCTATTACTTAAGGATGTCATATCCTTTTTACTTCTATCCTTATGCATTGTTGTCTCATTTGCAAACGTGGTCTTTTCTTTTGCATCCTCCTCAAATTAATTTCTACATCATCTTCCTCAGCTTGATCTTGGTCTTCTTACCCTCTATTTCTCTATATTAGAGGGAAAAAGAGGAAGATTTGGTCTACAAGATGAAAATCGAAGAGTACGACTATATAGGGTTTGGAAGTTTGAATGAAAGTTTCACAGCTCGTCATGGCTTGATGTGTTTAATAAATTAAACTAATTCTTATTTTAATTTGTATTTGATTCTTGAACTTTAGACTCTCAATTGATATAATCTGAATCTTTGTCTATACGTTCTGATATTTATAGAGAAAGGGACTTGTAATTCTTCTAAATTATAATAAAAATAAAATTTCATTATATAAAATTAATAAAAGTAATATTTGATATTAATCGATATAATATCATATCATACCATATTAAAACTAAATTAGGTAAAAGACATATCCCTAATTTATAAAATTTTCTGAAAAACTCCTTTTAATTTTTAGTTTTCAGTTTTTAAGAAAAATCCTTTCTTTTAGACTTTCATTAAAAAGTGACTACAAAACATATGCAGTATGAACATTATACGTGAATTAATCAATTATAATTAATATAATAACCCAATTTAACTCTTAAATGGATCTGAACTAATTAAATTCAACTTAAATTAATAATTTTAGACAATTATAATAAATTATTAGTTTAAATTAATTTTAATTAGTTCACTCCAAGTTTGAGAAATGTTGGACCCCGAATGTTTATTATTTATTATTGATGTTATTAAGCGTGAATTGTGTTAATTATGTGATTAAGGCTTAGTTTGATTTAATTTGGGAGTATTAGTGGATAATTGAGATTAAGTTGAGTTTTGTGGTTTATATGAGAATTAAGGGATAAAATGTGTGAGGGCATTTTAGGAAGACCACTTAGGTGGGAGAGCTTAAGGCTTTGCATAGGAGGGTATTTTGGTCATTGTCCATTCCTTTAGGTTTAAAAGAAAGAATTAGAAAGAAAGGAAAAGAAAGGAAAAAGAGAAGAAGAGGAAGGAAGAGTTACCGTGGGTGAGGAAGAAGAAAAGAAGAATTAGGGCTTTGATTCCTAAGGGCTTTTCGACAGGTTTGAGACTTTTCCCCGGTAAGTGTAAGTCCTTTTCTTCTTGTTTTGGTTGGATTAAACCCTCAAATGGCTTGGAATGTGTTAGAATCGGTGGATTAAGGTTTTTTGGAAAAAATGGATAGATTTCTTTGAGTTGATAATTTTGTACCTGTTTTTAAGTTGTTAATAGGTTAGAAATGTAGTCTAAGACTTGATCTAAGGTTTAGATGTGTTGCATTTGCAAAATGGGGAGGATTGTGGTTCAGATCTGGAAGAAATTTGGGTTCGGAGACGTTCTCCAGACCCGCACGTCGCGACGTGCGAGGAATTTGAACGTCGCGACGAGCACGCACGCCGCGACGTGCGAGGAATTTGAACGTCGCTACGAGCACGCACGCCGCGACGTGCGAGGAGTTGTTCGTCACAGTGAGTTCGGGCCATTCGTCGCGACGAGCGTGGCTTTCGTCACGGCGAGCCCCCTGTTTCCAACAAAGATGAATTTTGATATTTTGGGCATATCTTTTGCTGTAGATGTCCAAATGAGGTGATTTTGGATTCTGTATGGGCATTTTGAGTTTAGGGTTATGCCCTTTGGATTGACGAATGACCCTGCAACCTTTATGGATTTGATGAATCGGGTCTTTAAGCCATTCTTGGATCAATTTATCATTGTCTTCATTGATGATATATTGGTTTATTCCAAGAGTGATGAGGAGCATGAAGAGCATTTGAGGATTTCTTTGGAGACATTGAGGACGAATGAGCTATATGCTAAATTCGATAAATGCAAATTTTGGCTGAGGGAAGTATCATTTCTTGGACATGTGATCTCAGAACAGGGAGTGCATATGGACCAAAAGAAAATAGAAGCTCTAGTGAATTGGGAAGCGCCGAAGAATGTAACAGAAGTGAGGAGTTTTCTGGATTTGGCAGGTTACTGCAGGAGGTTTGTGGAGGGATTCTCTATGATATCCGCTCCAATGATGAAGTTGTTGAGGAAAAATTAGAAGTTTATCTGGAGTGATGAGTGCTAGAAGAGCTTCGAGGAGCTCAAGTGCAGGTTGACGATTGCTCCAATTCTGGTTTTGCCTTCGGGTGACGAGGGTTATACTGTGTATAGTGATGCTTCGAGAAAGGATCTTGGTTGTGTCTTGATGCAGGGTGATAGGGTAGCATGCTTCGAGACAGTTGAAGCCGTATGAGTTGAACTATCCGACGCATGATTTGGAGTTAGCAGCTGTGATTTTTGCCTTGAAAATTTGGAGGCATTATCTGTATGGAGTTCAGACGAGGATCTTCACAGATCATAAGAGTTTCAGTTACTTGCTGAGTCAGAAGGAACTGGATTTGAGGCAGAGAAGGTGGATTGAATTGCTTAAGGATTATGACTTGTTGATTGAGTATCATCCAGGTAAGGCCAATGTAGTGGTGGATGCCTTGAGTAGGAAGTCTTCTATTGCTCATGTTCGGACAGTTTATCTTCCTTTATTAGAAGAAATGGCCAAGCTTAGGATAAGCTTGAAACAGGAAGAGCCGGATTGTCTTCTAGCTAATTTCCGAGTGAGACCGATGTTAAGAGAAAATGTTAGGGAATTGCAGGCTCAAGATGCAGAGTTGAGTAAGCTCATAGAGGAAATTCAGAATGACAAGATTTTTGAAGTAGTAGTGAGAGATGATAAACTGATGACAGTGGGGAACAGGTTGTGTATCCCAGATGTGCAGAAGGTTAAGGATGAGATTTTGGATGAGCCACATAATGCGCCTTATGCCATGTATCCAAGTAGCACCAGGATGTACAGGAATTTGAGAGAGCATTTTTGGTAGAAGGGCATGAAGAGGGATGTGGCAGAGTTTGTCAGTAAGTGTCTAGTATGTCAGCAAGTCAAAGCTGAACACCAAGCACCTTCAGGCATGTTGAGGCCATTGTCCATCCCGGAATGGAACTGGCAAAGAGTGACCATGGATTTTCTGATGGATCTGCTAAGACCAGTAGAAAACATGATACTATTTGGGTTATTGTGGATCGTTTGACAAAGTCAGCGCATTTTTTAGCGATCAAGCAGACCGATTCTTTGCATATGCTAGCAAAGAAGTATATCGATGAGATAGTGAGATTGCATGGGATTCCGGATTCCATTGTTTCGGACAGAGACCCTCGATTTACTTCGAGATTTTTGGGCAGTTTGCAAGAAGCTTTGGGTACCAAGTTGCATTTTAGTACGGCTTTTCATCCTCAGACAGATGGTGAATCTGAGAGGACCATTCGGACACTTGAGGGAATGCTTAGAGCTTGTGTGATGGATTTCAAAGGAGCTTGGGATGAGCATTTGCCATTGGTCGAATTCGCTTATAATAATTAGTACCATTCGAGTATTCAGATGGCTCCATATGAGGCTTTGTATGGGAGGAGATGTAGGACTCCGATCTGTTGGAATGACGAAGGAAAGAGGCGATTAGTGCGACCAACATTGTTTCAGACGATAGTTGAGAAAGTCAATCTGGTTAAGCAGCGACTTAAGGCAGCACAGGATAGGATGAAGAGTTATGTTGATGCACACC
>JANIPM010000006.1:6518196-6531104 GCA_027478405.1 Erythroxylum cassinoides
AAGGGAAAAAATAGATAAGTTCCCTATGAAAGATGTTTTTAATATGGATGAAACTGGTTTGTTTTACAGGTTACAAGTTGATCATTCTCTTGCTACGAAGCAACCTGAAGGAAGAAAACAAGACAAAGAAAGGCTAACAGTTGTTATTTGTTACAGTGAGGATGGCTCTGAAAAAATCCCTTTATGGATTATTGAAAAATATGCAAAACCACGTTGCTTCAAGAATGTCAACATGAATAGCTTGAATTGTCACTACCATGTCAACAAAAGAGCTTGGATGACAAGTGTGCTCTTTGATGAATATATCCGTTGGTATAATAAAAAATGCATGGTAGAAGAATTTTGTTTGTGGTAGATAATTGTCCAGCACATCCAAGATGTATTAAAGGGTCATATAATGTTGAGTTGTTCTTCTTGCCACCCAACATGACATCAAAAATCCAACCTTATGATACTGGAATAATAAGAGCTTTCAAGATGCACTATCATAGGAGATTTTACTGTAATATTTTAGAAGGCTATGAGTTAGGATAATCTGATCCAGGTAAGATTAATGTTTTAGATGCTATCAATCTTGTAGTCCCGGCTTGGACAGTTAATGTTCAGCAAGAGACAATAGCAAATTGTTTTCAACACTACAAAATTAATTCAGGGGATGAAGTCTCAAGGAATTTAGATGAACCCACACTTGTGAAAATGACATTCATGAACTTGAGTTCATGATTAATGATCTCAGCTATCATAATAGAATGATGTCAATAGCCTATTGGATTACCCAAGTGAAAATGATACATGTTCAGAGGTCCAGAGTTTAGAGAAATTGTGGCTACTATCTTTGAAAATAATGTTGATGATGAAGTTGAAGATGATACAGTACCTTTGGAACCAGTTACGCGTAAGGAAGCACTTATCGCATCTAGAACTCTTCACAGTTTTTTAGTGTAGTCTGAGAACACAACATTAGAAATTTTGGATGCAATAAGAAAAGTTAGAGATGAGCTCCAACTAGAATTAAATTTTAAGAAAAAAAAACAACACTAGAATCATATTTCACTAAATTGTCTTATTTCTATTTGTGTAAGTTTATATAATTATTAATTTATGATATTAATGGGACCTTATATTTACATATGGGTATTTTGAAAATATATTATCTTATTATCTTATTGAAATTTGTTAAATTTTCAACTGGTTCAAGTCGGGACCGGAGAAAAATATTATCTTAGAGAGTTTATTAATATACCGAGTATCAATTTAAAGAGGTTATACTGTATTGGATTTTCATGCTCCATATTTCATAGTGGTCGCCATTTAGTTCTCACCCTTATTGAATTTTGTGACAATATTCTTTGAACCAATAGCTATCGTTGAAACACTAATTTTCTATAAACAAAAGAAAATTTAATCATACACTTCAATGTCATATAAATTTTGAAAATAGTGACTAATCAGATTTCAAACGATTATGAACTTGAAAGACCGTATATGTGTTCAATCATCATTCATACTACAACTGAGTACCAATTTTCTTACTTTGCATGAACTCATTACATATAATACATATCACATATGTTATAATATATCAATCATGTGTATTCATAAATGAACAAACTACATCTAGTTCATAACAACATATTTCATATTACATAAGTTGTTTGTTCAATATATATATTAACTATAAGCAATAAATCCTACATGGAGTAAAGTTAATGAGTTTGCGTGACAAAGTTCACAAAGCTTGATTTGAAATATTTCTAACTACTTCTATTGGGAAACTAATGGGGTACAATTAGTTCTTTTCTTTGAATTTCCTTCATAAATGTCTTCACTAGCCAATTATATGTCTTTGTTTTGGGTGCTTACAAATTCCAGAGTATTCTTAACAGTTCATCTTCAGGTTGCGGTAATGTTGAAAGTAAAGTCATATACTTTACGTCAACTTGTGTGTAAGCCAAACAACCATTGAAATACAGTTCTTGCATCAAATTATTAACTGTAATCACAATTGATGAGACATATATATGGAGAGGATTGTCTACTATTATGTTTTTGTTTGTGTTTGGGTGTTTATACATTTGATTTTGTCAGAATCGCAAGTAAATGCTGGTGTATGTCTTTTCGTGTTAATTACAACATATACGCATTGATTATTCATAATCATAATCTTGTCTAGAATTTATAGTATACATTCTTTCTTTCGTTTCCAATAATGCTAGAATTCCTACACAGAAGTTGAGTATTTTCTAGATTAAAAAATTTAGCTTTATGCGATTAAGACAAAAAGAAAAACTTAATAGAACAAAAATGATAGAATATTGTGTTAAATTGAACAAAATTTCTTTTAACACAAACAAACTCAACTTTACCTAGATCAAGATAAGCATAACATAAAATTATCATAATTAAGATGCATATATAATTCATCCAGATCAAAATAAGCATAATATTAGTTACAGATAGAATGTGATTGGAGACTTTTATTAATTGCATTTAGAATGTTAATATATTTTCTTTTAATATTCAGGTACTTCATTTTACTTGTTAATAGTCAGCTTTTACAAGTTCTAGTTTAAGCAATAATTATATCACTAATTTGTAGAAAATATTAGTTAACTGGTACAATTGTCATTTTTATTTATTTAAAAGTTGTCTTAAATAAAAGTGTCTTTTTAGCTTAATATTTTATGCGCACAACCTATTTGATAAAAGTCCTCTTTATTTTACCTATTTGCTTTGTTGTTAAAAAGGAAGCTTGTCATGAGAATTATAAAAATGATATTTTTATCATCTAGTATCAAAACACCATTAAAGTTCTAATAGGACAACATAGGTATCAACCTATCAATTCCTTCTATTCATATCTTTAAAAGGAGTGTGTGTGATGTTTGGAACACCAAAATAAAGATTGTCTTCATCTCTTAAGCCTTATGGGAGTTTATAGAAACATGTTATAATTTCATGAGAGTTACGACTAAAATCTCAAAGAAAATCACATTTAGGAGTCTTTGGTTGCATTTCATGTATTCATATAACTTCTCAAAAGAGGCTTAAATTTGTTGAAGATAGTGTTAGATATATTTGTTGATTATAGAGTTCAACTAAAAGTTATTGCTTTTATGATCCTTTGATTAATAAACTTATTATTAGTTACGATGTTGTATTTGATAAGAAAAGTGTATGGAAATAGACTAATGAATAGGGCTTTTCAAATATTGGCCAAGAATATAATGCTTTATTTTTGATTGATGATATCAATGATCGTGATCATCTTTCTTCTTCACCACCTTCAATTCCATCTGGTTCATCTTTTGCTATAACTTCACGAAAATCTATTGGCACTAAACATTATCCTTTAGTCTCATTTTAAACTCTTCATCAACTCCACCAAGAAAATGGGTTTTCTTGAAGGAGATTTATAAGTAGATAGAATAGTAGTTAAGGGAGGGAGATGCTAACACCAAGTTTTTTACTCTTCCTTATTAGCAAAAAGAATCATGAATAAGATTACGAAGCTCAAAGATAATATGGGGAACATGTTTTCTAATAAGATTAAAAGGAATTTCTTTATTAATCTGATAGGGTCAGGTGAATCCAATCTTACACATTTTAATTTGAAGAGATTCTTTGACAGCACCACCAGTTAGGATTTGAAGGAACTTTTGATGACCCCTTTCACACATCAAGAAGTCAAAGAAGTTTCATTTAGTTTGCATCCCTCCAAAGCCCCAATACTTGATGGGTGCTCTACTTGTTTCTTCCAGAAAACTTGGGATATCGCAGGCAATCTCTTCATTGAAACAGTTCTGGAATTTTTTGCTTCCTTGAATATGCTAAAAGAAATGAATTACACCTAGATCTGTCCCATTCCTAAGAAGCAAAATCCTTCTTCCATGAGGGAATCTAGGCTTATCTCTTGCTATAACATATTTTACAAAGTAATTGCCAAGCTATAATCCAACATATTGAAAATGGTTCTAAAGGAAACTATAAATCCAGCTCAAGGAGCTTTCATTGCTGGAAGATCTATTAGAGATAACATCCTTCTAATAGGGGAGTTAATGAAAGATTACAATTAAGGAAAAGCCATTAGAACTTGTTTATTCAAAGTAGATTTCTACAAAACTTTTGACACCATTAAATGGAGTTTCATTCAATCTTGTGTAGTTGCTTTTGGTTTTCTAGATTAGTTTGTTAAATGGATTATGGTATTTATCACAACTTCATTCTTTAGTATTCTAGTTAATGGAGCACCCACTTAATCTTTCAAGAATTATAGGGGAATTAGGCAAGGTAATCCCCTGTCTTTATCCTTATTCACCTTAGTGATGGAAGCGCTTTATAGAAAGCTTAGCAAACTTACTTCCTACAATGGTAGATTACAATTTTAGCACAAATGTAGAGAGCTCGTGATCACTCACTTGATTTTTGCTAATGACCTAATGCTTTTGAGTGGGGCTGATATTCAATCCACTAAAATCCTACTAAACATTTTGAATCTATTTACATATTGGTCAATATTGAAAGTCAATACTAATAAAAGCAACACATTTATCTCTTCTGATGTGAGCAACCAAGTTGTTTTGAGTAAAGCTTATGATTTAGAATTCATGCTCCTCCCTTTAAATATCTTGGCATCCTTATTACTTCTACTAAACCAAAATTTTCTAATTCTATTATTAGAAAATGTATACCAAAATTCTCTCATTGAAGCATACAAAGCTAGATTCAATGTATAGCAAAACATGTTTTTTATCTTTTGCAGCCAAGCTTACTCTAATCAATTTAGTCGTGAACAACTTGCAGGTTCATTGGACTACACACTCTATATTGCCAAAGAGACTTATCAATGGGATTGATAGAACTGTCAAAGCCTTCCTATGGTTTGGAAAAGCAGATAATTCAAAGGATGCAAAAATCAAATAGGAGAAAATAATTATTCATGAGAGGAAAGGGGGCTTAGGGATTATTCCCATATCTCTTATGCAAAAATTCTTATTCAATAAAAGGATTTGTAGGTTATATATTGATAAGGGAGCTCTATAGATCAAATAAATTGATGAATTCTACCTTAAAAACCAAAATTTCTGGTAGATGACAAGCAGCAGGGAACATTTTTGAAACTTCATCCATATGATGAACTTGAAGGACTTGTTATATTCCTGGATTAAACATAATCTAGGAAATGGGGAAAATAAATGTTTTTAGTATGACAACTGGTCTGATCTAAGTCCTCTTGTTTTGAGAAATGAAATCCTTTATTTAAGAAACAGAATCCCCACTAATGCTAAAGTCTCTTCACTCATTCAGCATAGAGAATGGTCTGGATATTTCAAAGGTGTCTCCTTTTTAGTAGCTTATTTACCTCAACTCTAACATCTGCATAGGGTGGAAAGCATTGCTTGGACTCCAAATTCCAAGGGGATCTTTACAAATGAATCATGTTATAAAATCTATAGACAAGCCTAGGAGATGAACCATGGCATGAATTACTTTGGAAACACTCCCTGAACCCCAAAGCTTCCTTAATCACTTAACTTATGATAAAGAACAAAATCAGAACAAAAGTTAAATGGTTTGATACATATGATCCCATTTATGTTTTATGCAAGGAAGTTGAGAATGACAGGAAACATCTATTTTTCCTTTGCAGGTATTCTAAAGTTGTATGGAGTGGAACGTTTCATATACTAGTGGAGTATTGCCAGACTTAAGAATGGAATGGACTCTTGGCCTAGGTCAAAAGAAATCTAACCAACTTAAGCAGCATGCAAAGCTCTTTAAGATTGCTTTCACCACAACTATTTACTCAATTTAGAAAGAAAGAAACAACAAATTGTACAAAGGAGCTAAGATTGGAAAGCATCAACTAGCTGATAAAACCCTAAATTGGATTAGAGAGATAATGAAAGTAAAAAATGTGCAAAACAAACTCACTCTTGATATGAAATGAAGATGGAATCTATAAGTTTGGGTTGTTTGTACCTCTGCCTTGTTTTTTTTAAGGTTTAAATGAGCAAGATGTAACTAGGAACTCATTGTAATAGCTTTTTCTATTGTTAATAAAAAAATTTTGGGTTCAAATGAGCAAGATGTAAATAGGAACTCATTGTAATATTGTAATAGCTTTTGCTAGTGTTAATAAATTTTTTCATTCACCTTTGAAAAAAACATTGGATAAAGTAATCAAGGCCTTAAAGAAGTCAAGGTCTTGAAGAAGCATAACACTTAGAGTTTGTTCACTTACTAAATGGTAAGAAGAAATTTGATTTAACATGGGTTTATAAGCTCAAATTCAAAATTGATTGTTCAATAAAAAAATTAAAGCATATCTAGTTGCTCGAGGCTATATACAATAAGAAGGTATTGATTTTGAAAACACTTTTACACTTATAGCTAGACTTGATATGGTGAGAACTATTTTGGCTATTGTTGCACATTATAAGTAGTATATCTATCACTTTGATGTCAAATCTATTTTTTCAAATGGTATCTTGCATAAGGAAGTGATTGTATAAGAACTAGTATATTATGAAATTAAATGGAAGTGTTTAAATTGAGGAAACCTTAAATTTATGTTAAATTCCTTATTTATGTAGCTTTTTTTTAAGTTTGAGGGATTTACTTAGAGATAGCAATGGGTGGGTCAAACCTAGGTGACCCCTACTCACTCAAGTTTGGGCCTGACAAAGCTGGAAATTATTGTTTTCTAAAAAATGTGGTTTTGTCGTTTTGCCTATACCCGTTGGTGTCATCCCTAAATCTACCAATGTCTTTACGTGATACTCCATCATATAAAACTTTTAATTTTAACTTTTCATTGACACAGTACAAGGTTTCTTATTCAATTATTTTTTATAAAAAGGTAACACAAGTACAATCTTGCAAGTTCTATATCTGTGTGTTTATTCACTTAAGGACCATGCATGATTCTTTTTCCTCAAAATGTTAACTGAGTGGATAAAACAATTTTGTACTTTGGACTCAACGTTCCTATCATTAACATATATCTGAAACAAGTCTAATCATTTGTATCTTTTCCTTTTAGAAACCTTTTAACTGACAATTTGATATCTGCAAAATTACAGGTTTTGATGTTAAACCATTTATCGGTGCCTCAATTTGTGCTTCATTTCTCGAATGTTTCTGCGTGTAATCCATCATGTTTGTCATCTTTGTTCTACTTTTCTCCACTAATATAAACCAAAAAATAACATAGACACAACTTCATGAGCCACAAAGTTTAGAAACAAAGAGAAACTATCTATTAATGAGTTTTATATGGTGGAGGATCACCAATATACCAAGATGGTATCAATGGACTTTGCAAACTCAAAAAATTGGACACTTGAACATTATAAACAAAACTCTGATAAATGTTTAAGGTTTGTTGAACATGTGACTTTGAAATAGTCAAAGTTGTTATCAGAATATTTTCTTTAAGTGCAGATTTTATGCTTATTTTATACTGATTTAGTTTAGATGTTATCCGATTTTTGAATTTTTGTTAGAGAAAGACTTTATAAATTGGCAAGCTTCTGCTCAATAAAAATATAGAGTCTTCTTCATATGTATCTCTTCCTAAAAAACCCAACAAAGTGGTATCAGAGCTCTCTTGGTCTTAAGTGACCTCTAAACCTATAACTCATAACTCATTCTACGCCTTCCCACACTACAAATCAAAACCACACATTAATGGATTCAGAATCATCATTCACTGCTATTACTCTGCCAGTGTTTGATGGTACAAATTATCTAAGTTGGACTATTTGAATGGAGGCCTTCTATGAAGTGAATGGCTTGTGGGAAGCTGTAGATGAAGACTACGACGTTCCAGACTTGCCTGCAAATCCATCGGTAGCTCAAATCAAAATCCATAAAGAAAAGAAATAGAGGAAGTCCAAAACAAAAGCTTGCCTGTTTTCAGCAGTCACACCAACAATTTTTTTCAGAATCATGACGCTCAAGACGAGCAAAGAAATTTAGGATTTCTTAAAGGAGGAATATACAGGGAACGAAAAAAATCAAAGGAATGGTAGTGCTCAACTTGATCAGAGAATTTGAGATACAAAACATGAAAGAGTCGGAAATGATCAAGGATTGCTCCAACAAGCTCATTGTCATTGCCAATAACGTATGATTTCTTGATTTGAATTTTGATGAATCTAAAATAGTTAAAAAAAATAGTAACCATCCCAGAAAGATTTGAGGCGACAATTTCATCTCTCGAAAACTCAAAGGATTTGGCAAAAATCAGTTTGGCAGAATTACTAAGTGCATTACAAGCATAAGAACAAAGGAGACTCATGAGGCAAGAAGGAATCATGGAAGGCACTTTTCTAGTAAAGTCATATAACAAAAAGAGGATTAATAACAACAATGCTCAGAGTTTTCCACCATGTTCATATTGTAAGAAAACAAATCATCGGGAATACAAGTGCTGGTGGAGGCCAGATGTAATATGCAACAAGTGTGGACAACTAAGACATGTTGAAAGGATATGTAAAGCACAACAACATGTGGGAGAAGCCAAGGAAGCTGTAAACGATCAACTTAAGGAGGGGGAGTTATTTGTAGCAACATGCCTAGCAAACTACAATTCAAATGAAAGCTAGCTTATTGATAGTGGTTGCACAAATCACATGACCTTTGATAAAAGGATATTTAGAGAAATTGATACAAGTTTTATCTCCAAAGTCCAAATTGGAAATGGGGACTACATTGAGGCAAAAGGAAAGGGGATTATGGAAATTAAAGGGCATTCAGGTTTGAAGTTAATTTCTGATGTCTTATATGTTCCTACAATAAACAAAAATCTGTTGAGTGTTTGTCAGTTGTTCAATAAAGACTTTAAGGTACTGTTTGAAAATGACTGCTGCATGATTAAGGATACAATGGATAGAGAAGTGTTCAATATTAAAATGAAAAATAAAAGATTTGCATTGGATTTTATGAAAGAGAACCATGCTGGTGATGCTGAGGAAGATATAATTAACACGAAGACCTCTATATATGATAAAAAAAACAAAATGAGTTCTTCAATTTCAAGAACATCTACAAAAAGGGCCAACAAGGTGGATCACTTCTTCATTATGGAAGACAAAGGAAGATTTGGCTGCTTGAAAATGATAGATAGAAAAGTTCATGAGAAGCCTAACAGTGAAATTGTGGGAGCACAAACGAGAAAGAAAAAGAAAAAAGATGCTTGGTTTTTTAGAATGATAATAAACATTACGATCTAAATTAAATTTTAGTATAAGTTATAAGAATCAAAATGTACTTTTTACCAATATTTATTTTTATCTCTGTTTTGTTTTCACAATAAAATACATATGAGCATTATATAGATATTATTTTTATCATAAAAGATTAATGATGAGTCACTTCTTTTAAGGATTAAGTGATTAGTAAACGAAGTTTCTTGAGTATAACAATCTCTTAATTTTAGGTGACATTAGAACAATAAGATCACTAATTAATAACGACATTTTTTAATCGGCAATCAATTCATACAAAAATGATCTAGAAAAGGTTTTCAAAGGAAAATATAAATGATAAAAGTCAAGTCCCAATCTGAAATTACAATTCCGACATCCATAATTTCCTACAATAATCTTTTTGAAGTAAAAATTACAAGCATCATCAGCTAAACAATAATATAAACTACTTTCCACATAATAATGGCTTGGTGAAGCAATTGTACAAAAAGAAAACAAAGATTGCAGGTTAGGTTTTATTGATACTTCAGATACACTCTCCTTCCAACAGCTCAATTATGGAAATCTTTGTCAAGTTGGTGAACATCACCAGGTCAAATCTTTAAAACTATATTTGATTGAATGTAAGGTTTTTAATGGAATAAAATGAAATGAATTATTTTATAATAGAATGGAATGTAAATAGATATAATATGAAAATTATTGTTTGGGAGGGATGAAAGGGTTTAAAATATAATATAGTGAAATGTTGTTTAGAAGAAGAGTTTATAATGTAATATAGTGAAAATTTGTTTATCATTTTACATTTCAACCAAAATACTTAAATTGGAGGTTTATCATTTTTACTGTTTAAGATGGAATGAGATGTAATATGAAACCTTCCTCTTCCATCTCATCCTATTCCAGTCCATTCCATTATGAAAAACCCAAAGGGGGTAGTCGTTTTGCAAACTTTCCAAATTTACCGCAGACGTCTCTAGCACAAACAAAAACAAAAATAATCAAAAACGAAATAACAAATAACACCATAAATTTGATATCGTAGTTCGGCATACCTTGCTTACGTCTGTGAGGTCCTCACTCAGCTTAATAACTTTCACCGAAGTACAATAGATTTACCTAAGGCTTTACTGAGACGACACCATTCAACCCTTGACTCTATCTCTTAACCTTACTTCCTGTGAAAGAATTTGACACCCAATAATACGACCAACTCATGTTAACCTCAACAGAAGATTTTCTCAACAGTATTTGATAATAAAGATACAAAATAAACAACTCACGTGATCAATCAACTAAGAACAAAATAATACACTTGAGATAAAAGAAAGACTTCCCTATGGTTTCAGCTTCTCGAAATACATCTGAAAATTTGTACACCAGCTAAACTGATTCATCCCAGCTTCAACAACTTCAATTAAACCATATGGGATACTCCACACACCATGTATTTCTCACGTACAACCCTAGAAGACCAAGTCTGGAAAATAAAAACTAACCCACGATGATTTTCTCACGAAGAGCATATGTATGACGCCAGATGAAGTAGGCTGGAAAATTAATAAACTGACACCCACTGCATCGTGGCTAACATTCATTTCACCGTAGCTTGTCTCACCTGACACATGATTATTATTCAGCTATAGATCAAAACATGCACAATTCCGCAGTGTTTTTCTCAATCAACAATTAATGCACTTCACGTCGTTATTCCACATTCACATTAGAGACGTGTACCATTCACTTATATCTATTTCACATGTAATTAATGCCCACTCCTCCTTTTATAAAAATAATGCAAGATGCACTTCTATTTTTCACATGTAATTAATGCCCACTCCTCCTTTTATAAAACCAACACAAGATGCAATTCTTCTTTACAGAAACTTCAACATACAAGCCACGTGTCTCAGTAGATGAACCAGTAAAAAAAGTTACAAATGCAACTCCAATTTAAAATAGAGTTTTACATTATGCCAAAAAATCATCACACCTCTTCTCAAGATACATATCTATTCAAGATCGGATTCCATAACATCTAGAACATTATCCAAAATAGCTTTTTGAATCTAAGTTAAATAAGATTAATATCTTATATGTCCAATTAATAAACAATGATAAAACTAATTACTTAGATATATAACATATATTCTAACACATTATAAACTTTCCTCCCAAACAATAGAATAATATTTCATTCCATCAATAAACTCCCAATCAAACATAGCCTAATAGTTTCAGTAGAAGGTATATCTAAGACTGCAATGGCCTTACTACTTACTACCAGAGATATGAATATTGTACCGTAACGGACGGTACTAGCCAAAAAAATGGTATGGTAATTTTTTTGTTGGTACCGACTGCAGTATCGGTCGGTACCTATTATTTTCAGTCAGTACTGGCTGGTATCGACAATACCAAAAAATTTTGGTCGGTATCGTTAAATTATGAACGTTGGAGGACCATTTTGCAATTTTTGAAACCTCTAACCCTAAAAAACACCCCCTCGAGCCCTGACTGCCTCTCATCTCTCTCTCCCTCGCCTCTCAATCTCACTCACTTCCACTGTCTCTCACTCTCGTCGTCGTCGTCTAGCTGTCTTCATCTTCAACCTTCCTCCATATCAGAAGATGCCACTGCCCACTACACCGGATGATGTCGTCACCGTCGCAGCTCAGGCACACCGCACCATCCGTCACCAACGAAGTGTGCCAAGCCGCCAACTGGAACCAACCACCCGAAGACCCATCAGTCGATCCCCGTAATTTGTTTTTGGGTGTGTGTTTTGCTATCTGTTTTCGAAATTTTCCTACTTCATTGAATTTTTTATTGTGTTGGATGATGGATTTCTAAAAGTTGGATGATGGATTTCTAATTTGAATTGTTGAATGCCGATGGTATTGGGGTTGCTTGTATTTTTAAATTAGTTGGATTGGTTGGGTTTTGGATTCTGGTGTTGAATATTGAAGTTGAAATTGGTAATGCTGATGGTGTTGAAGCCTTGAAGCTGAAGGGGTTTTGTTACGGTATTAGAGTTGGGTGTATACTGTATATGAATATGTTAGATTTTGGATTCATGAATTGTATTGTTGAAGTTAATGATCACGGTGTATTGTTGAAGTTAATTCTGTATTTGTGATTTGAAAATTGGAAATGGAATGAAGAATGATACAGTTGACTGTGAAAATTGGAAATGAAATTATGTTAGTTGTTGTTATGTTTGGTTATCAATTGAAATTCCTTAATTTTATGTTATAATTATGAATAATTATCTTGTTAGAACTTAGAAGTTAAATGCAACTGATATATGCAAAACTACCGAAAACCTATCTTTAACTTCTTTGGACAAATTTAAATGAATGTGTATTTAGAAAAGTTAATTAGTTGGCCTATCTCATTCTCACTTTAATAGATATATTAATTGAGTGTACTTTTTAAGTTCTAAAAATTAATAAAATATAATGCATATTAACTAAAATTCACAATTTTAATAAAAGTTTAGAAATATATGTTCAAACTTTTTATTATATGAAAATATATAAAATCAAATCACAAAAATGAAGTATTAATTTTTTTTAATTTTTTATTTTAGTAAAGTAATCATTTACATCCAATTCTATTTTCAATTACATACATAGTTTACCTACTTAAGAAAACTATTTAAACAAATTTCCCCTTTTTAATCATTAGTTA
>JANIPM010000006.1:6575473-6602546 GCA_027478405.1 Erythroxylum cassinoides
ATCAAGTTGGACTTGATTGTAAAGTTTGAGAAACTTTATGATTAAATATGAGATATTTAATAAATAAGGATCAATATAAGATATTAAATCTTATATGGGCATAATTGGTATTTAATTAAAATTATTTGTAATTCTAATTAAGTTTAATTGAAATTAGAATTTAATTTTAATTAAATTATTAGAATGTCCAAATCTTATTATAAATAGGCTTAAGCTTTATGGAGCTAGCACTCTTGTTTAACCTTCTCTGTAAGAGTTACAGAGTTCTCTCAACCTGTTTTGTGGATACCATTAGAAGCCGGACATTTGTGCGGCACGATAGTTAAGATGGATCAATTTCGGGAACAATTTGAGGGCTACAACAAGACAAAGATTAAGCTTCAAAATAAGTTATAAATTAAATTTTGCTTTATTATGATTTGTTAATCATTTTATATAATTAAATAGATCTTGATTTTTGGGAAATCAAAAATCATGAAAAAGTTTCGTAATTATTCCACTGTGGTCGAGATCGAATCTCAACCCGATTTTCCAACAATTCTTACTTCCTAAACCAATTGATAAAGCTGAAGGGTAAAATAAAGAAGGATGTTACTTGCAAAATTGGCAATGAAAAGCTAGCTAGCCTTTGGTTTGATATCTGGACTAGAAATGATCCCCTAATATATAATCAATTGCCTAGAATTTGTTTACTGGATTTCCCTAGACAATTTAAAGTGGGTGTTGTGATCAAAAAAGGGGATTGGAACCTACCAATAGAAATTAATCATTTAGGCCCTTCTTATGCTTCTAATTTAAATAACCTGGACTGTTGTCTTTAGAATGACATTCCTATCAATCTCCTCTTTAATAGAAAATGTAAAGAAAATTTTCATTTATCTAATCCTTGAATTGCACCAACTTGTTTGGAACAAAATCTTACTCCCTAAGGTTTCCTTTTACTATGGTTGCCAATTAAAAACAAGCTTAATACACTGGACATATTGCATTACCTAAACTTCAACCCCGACTACTCTGTAACCTAAGGGAGGAAAGTAGGGAACATCTATTCTTTGTCTGCCCCTATTCTACCACTATTTGGAACAATGTCAAAAGTAAGTATCAAGATTGATTGCATGTGCTTCAATAACTTGACATCTTTCTTACTCTTATGAGGACAGGTTCGTGCAAAATATGCTGGTTGTTCACAGAGGAAACATTGATCAGTGATAGAGCAACTTTAAGCTCAAATTGCATAACAGATTCCTCTGCTCTACCCAATCAGATTTTTTCTTATTATCATACTATTTGTTTTTTAGAAAATTCATAACTATTATGCTCTCTCCTTCCTCTTATCCAGAGACAATGTTAGTTAACCTTAGGATTCCTAAAGATTCTAAGGAGGTCTACTATTAGGAGTTGGAACATGTTTGTATGAGATATAGAAGGAATGTAACCTCAAAAGATTCCAAAAGAGACCTTTCAGGACACCTTAGAGAGTATTCTCTAAAATATTAGGGAACAAGGTCTTAATATCCCTATAATGCCCTTCTAAATGAGCAGTAGCAGACTATTCCTAGGAGACTGTGGGCTTTTGGAGAGTTTAACAAGATTTTGGTAAAGACCAGGGCATGCGATAGAAAATAACAATGTGGAAACTATCAAATACCTTGTGGAGGTGGAATCTGGCACATAACGAATGAGACAATCAGGTGGCTCTAATTCATCATGCGTCAACCAAAAAAAGAAGTTAAGGTAATACCACTGAGAATATTAGAGAGTTATGACACTCTTACTTGTGTCTCTTTACACTTCTACATGAGAATATGTGATGCAATGCGATGGTATCCTCTAAAGTTCCTCTAATTTGGAAAATTATCTGAAGTCCTTATTGTTAATACGACAATTGGCCCCTAAAAGCATGAGTTCCATTTGTTCCTTGGTTGATTATTTGTAGTAGGAGAATTTTCATATGACCCCTATGTATTCTTCCATGTCAAAGTTTGGTGCCCAATTTTTAATTTTCAAAATAAAGATTTCATGTAATGGTCGTTTTCTTGAGCAATAACAGAATTTATTGTTCTCTCTCTACCTCTTCTTCTATCTTCATGAAAGTAGCTGTTAATCATTTTCTTAAGCTTCATTCAAAACAGTCTAGATGTTTCAGCAACCAATGCGATTACCACTTCTTCTTCCAGATCTTAAGGGAGCGTTGAGTTTGAAGTTGGGTTAGATGGTCATGGTATTGGATAGTGTGTTCGGGGCCTTTTAGTTCTGAGAAGAACTTAGAACGATATCGTTTAAGTCGTCTCTTGGTGTGATGGCTCAATGGCGACTTATGCGCTAACACTAGGCCTAGGGGCATTTGAGGTGCCCTGAAGGGGAGTTAGGTTGTCAGTAACAAGTAAGAAGAACCTATACTCATGGCCCAAAATTAGTACGGTTTTGAGTTTAGTATATGCATGTACTTCCTGACCCAATAAGCTTCATCTTCTACTTGATGCGTTTTTGTTGACAAAACAGTTTTTCTTTGTTTATTATAGATCCTTCAATGTTAATTCTAAATAAAAGACTTTAGAAAGCATCTTCTGATTTAAACATAATCTAGACTTTTGTTTACCTAATGGTTCATATAATGAAGTGGAGAATGTTCTTAAAAGTTTAAAATTATAAATAGCAATTATTGTCTACTAAATTAAAAGAAGTACAGTTTATTTTAATAGCTTAATCTAAGAGAGTTTTAGAATAGATTTCTGTTTCTTATGTAACATTGAAAGTTCAAAGTAACTATTGATTTAATATAGGTACTAATTTTACTCATAATTCAAAAGGTTAAAATGAGGTTGACTTTAGCCCGTTTAAATGATTATAGAGAAACTTTTTATAGTTTAAATTAAGATTATAAAATTTTCATATTAACAAATTTAAAATTAGTCTTTCGTTTAAATAATTAAAAGTGATAACCTATATCATACCGTTTTTATAATGTTATTTCTCGGGCAACTAATTTTAATAAAAAAAATTATGTCAACTTATCAAAATTGTTTTTTCGTCGTATTAAAAAAGTAACAATATTGTCCCATTAGTATATAAATCCGGTCGTTTAATAAATTAAAATGACCTTATTATTGAAATTATTTATAATGTGAAAAAATGAATTATTTGGATGTCTATTGTTAATTCCAATAAAAGATTGATGGAAGGACTTTTCGATTCAAAAACTACTTATACGTATTTGTAACATTGTATAAGCAGATCCAATCAAATATCTTCAACACTTACGAGTCTCTTTGTTTGATCTTTGAGGTTTAGAATATTGGGGGACTAGTTACATAGCATACTAAATTACTCAAGTAATTTATCTGGCTAACATATAGTGCCAAACTTTTCCTGTCCGTGACAAGAAATGAAAGATTTGAATACTCGGACAAGTAAAACATAATTTCTTAGTGTACCAGACCGGACCATGTGCAACCCAAAATCGTATGAAGAAATCTTCAATTTGTCACACAGGAGCAGTCGGGAAAATAGATCTGAGATCTACTAACATGTTCCTTCACTGACCTTAAAAAACAATATGTAGCATGATGTATTGTCGTACATGCAGAAGCAGCCTCGAGAACAAGCGTTTAAAACAAGAAGAAACTCGTACAGCTTCCACTTCCATGTAACTTTTTGACCCTTCAGTTTCGAGTGACATGGTACCTGAGATGCCTTGCCTCTAATTCGCCATACAAGTTCCCAGGAGAGTTCAGTTCATTGCACAATATTAGTTCTCAGAATATCGAAAAGTCCCTCCTAGGCTTAGGCAGGGTTATGGCCTCAACTGAAGCTTTGATATTAAATAACAATATAAAGAAAACAAACAACTTGCAATACTGCAGCCTTGGTTTATTTACATGCTTAGAATATATGCGAAGCTGGTAGCTACCTCGAATACGTTGTATAGATTAAGATTCCAAAGTATACTTTTGTGCATTAGTATATTAAAGTCATATTTAAAGTTCAATTTTATAATATAAACTTGTTATATTGATTTAATTTTGATTGTGAATCCTAAACATTTTCATCTAATTTTTGTACTTATAAAGTGACAGAGAAAAGGGTTGTTTTGCCTATAAAGCTATGTGGTACTAATACACGTTGATCATCGTAAAAATGTCAATAAAGTGATATACACTATACAAAAAGACGTGTCAAGAAATGTCAACAAAGTGGAATTGATCAGTAGACTAAACGAAGCATCCCAATGCATCTCTTTTTCATCCTTTTTAAGCTTTCGGAAAAACGTAGTTTCATTGCAAGGTCCGATTCTTGCTGTTAAGCATAACGCAAAAAGCACATACTTCCTTTCATTTCATTCACTAAAAGCCTCTTCGCTTGGATGATCCGTATCCACTTTTAGATCCACTTTCACTCCCTTATAAGACAGACGTATCCTTCATTCATTCATACCTATACTATACATCGCACGTGAATTTCCAAGTCACGTGCGATAATGCAGCGGAAAGGACAAAAGGCTTTAAGCCTGGAACCCATGTTGTGTCAAAGCCTAGGGTTAGGGTTTGTAACCTTTTGTTCTTCGAATGAGACGAAATCATTGCACGACAAAGATATTCTAAGAATACTGTAATTCCTTCTTTTTAAAATACTATTTCTCTCCCAAAAAAGGACTTTAAATATACCTTTCCTCTTTACTGGCTTTTATCTCCCTCTGTCATTCCCAGTTTCACTGTGCTCAGATATTAAATAACCGTAGGCAACTAAGAGCCAAGACAACGAAAACCACTTGGTCAAACTTTTTTGTTTATGCGGAACTTTACTCGTATAGGGATGTCGGATGATGGGACAAAGGCAGAGTCGTAGAAGAGACGTGTTTTTTAGCAAATGTAGGTTGTTTGTTTAAGCTATAGCGACCAGTCAATGCTGTTCTTTCTTTCTTTCTTCTTCTTCTTCTCTTTACCTGGAGGATGAGAAAGGGAAAAGCTTGGAATTAGGAAAAAGAGTGGAGGGATCCAAAGAAGGGTTTTGAAGAAGCTGTTCAGATACTTAAAAGTAGGAAAAGGCAAAGGTTTCTGGTCCTGTGCAGAAGTGTAGAAGCCTTGAGAGGAACATTTCAACCGCATCCTTAGTCAGTTTCTTTTATATTTCGCTTTCATCGAACAACTCGCTCCTTCTGTTTTTTTGTCTTTGTTCTTTCTCGGTTTTATTTGTAAAATTAGTACATTGGTCTGAAATTCCTGTTTCTGCTATTTCACTTGACAGTTTATAGAAACGAGAAATGGAGATTATAACCTTCATCACTCCAGAAATGATAACCTTCTTTTTCGAATCATAATATAGCTTTTGGACAATAATATAGATAATGATAGGTTGAAGGAGTTAATGCCGCTTTGCTAGTTAGTCATTAGATCTCGAGAAACGGATTATCATATAACCAGTTGTCTTTTAAAATTTTAAAAAAAAATAAGAAAGAAAGAATTTGCTGTATTTCAGTTTCTGCAAATGCCTTCAAATTTAAAAGGAGTGATCAGAGAAAGCGCTAGCGATTAACAATGAACAAGTTTGAAACTTCTTCAGATGTTTTGTCTAAAATACTAAAAGGAAGCTATCCATATACCATAAGAAGTCTCTCGCTCATGTTATAGCAACTGATTAGAGTCGTTAGACAGAACTGAGTACAGAGTTTGCAGGCGTAAAAAATGAGAAAAATAACTAAGAAGGTGAGGAGAAGAATGAGAAATCGGCCGAAAGAGTTTCAATAAATTTTCTCCAAAACAATTGATGAGACATTGAGAAATTTCCACAGAAAGATGGAGTTCATGATCTTTAGTCAAGCTTTGATGTTTAGTCTTCACTGATCACTCTAACCAGAAGCCACCTGCATTAATGGCTATGGGAAACGAGATACTACCTGAGGTAAAGTTATATATACAGTCACAAACATCCACACGCACGCACATACATGCTTCATTAACAATATCATCTCGTACTCTCAGGACTCCGAGAACATGACAAATCGAGCAAGAAAATAATCGAAAGATAGGAAAAAGAAAAGAACAAAACCTCATGTATCAGACTTGATGAAATTCTGAAAACTAACATGCCGAAGGAGGCATGAGATTCAACCCTAAGTCATCTTTGTCCAGCACCAAACGAGCCTTACTATTCTCCAAATTTCCTGGATTGGAAGAATATTCCGAGTGCAATCTTTTCTTGGATAGTAAAGGGACACCAAATAACTTTGTCTTACAACCATTTCCAGTGCTGGGTTCTTCAAGAATGGTCAACGATCTTTGTGAAGTGCAACTTGGAGAGTTCAAGACGCTAATTTGAGGAACTTGCTTAGGGTTAGTGGTAGTGTGATGATATCCAAGAAGATGGTTGGTAGGTTTTTGTATAAGTGAACCATTAGTGGCTATAGGATTGGCAGTTGATTGTGGACCGCAAAGAAGCAAAGAAGAAGAATAGTTATTGCTTGGAACAACGGGCTTGACATGATTTTGGACAAAGTAGATAATATCGTTATAAAGCTTTTTCATGTGTGCAAGTTCAGACATAAGCATGTTGTTGCTTCTTCTCAGTCTCTCGTTGTCCTCTGATAAAGCAGTGACAGAGCTGTTATATCCACCAACTCCGATTACTGAGGCATTGGGACCTCCTCTTCGAGGCGACGCCAGTGGTGGCGAGTCACACCAGTTGTTAGCCTGCTCGTCTGATTCTGATGGTGAGATGCTGATTCTGTTTGAAAATGGAAAAAAGCTAGGTCCATTAACACCAATATGAGAATGTGGATGGTGATGGTGGTGGTGATTGATTGCTACTTGTGGGTGAGCTGTTTTTCTTCTGTGTATTTCACACAACAAGTGCTTCTCTCCCTTCTTGAAGAATTCGTTGGCAAACTCCCACCTATCAGGCACGATCTTCCTGAAACCCTAATTTGTGGAATACAACAAAGAAACCCAGATCAGCATAAACACAACAGACAAACCCGAAACTGAAAGACACAAACTTTGAAAGAAAGAAAGGAACTTAATAGGGTTGGTGGCAGATAGATACATAGGTGTTCAGTTGTCTGACGAAGCTAGAGAAGTTGTTATGTTTGAAGTAGTTGGGAAGGAGATCGCGAGCAAACTCAGGTGGCCGCCAAACGACGAAGGTGGTGTCATCTTCACCCCAAGAAACTATGTGGTCAGTGGTGGGATCATCCACCAATTGGTAAGTTTTAGTGAGGAATGGAGCTGGAACTGACTTGTGGGAGTCTAGTGAGAGCAATATTCCTTCACAGTTGTCAAGCATAAGAGCCATTAAGCTAGAGAACTAAGCAAGTTTTGAGAAACAGAGAGAGAAGGAGGGAGAGAGGAGCTTATGGGTTCGATGTAGGTAAGTGTGTGAATGCGGTAACGTGAATCTTCGGGCGTGGCTTGCTGGATAAAAATGTGGAGGAGGAGGGACTGTGTGACACTGTGCACTATTAAGCTGATTTTTTTTTTCTTTTTTCAGTTATTCTCTTCTTCTTCTTTTTTTTAATCTTTGTAGTGATTTGATATTATATAGTTTTGTTTACCTCCTCGGTTACGTAGTGAGAGAGAATATGTGTCTGTATGTCTAGGACTGTGAAATAAGGGCCTTTCAAGACAAACCCGTGAACTCTTTCTCACACACACACACACTCTCTCTCTCTGACATTGATCCCGCCCACACCCACTTAAAATCATGCACAAGAGGAAGGTGCAGGCTTTCTTTGAGAATTGACACTGACACCCTCCTTTGCCTACACTCGAAGTACATTACTATATACCATATATTCCATACAAGTCTAGCTAAGAAATGTTCCTCTTATAGAAGCTTAGATAATTTGGTGCGGAATCCAAATTATTATACGAGGCTTTCAGTTCCAACCTCCTCAACTTGTTACTCCTGACTAACGACGTTGTTGTTCATATCACTTGCATGAAAACAACATGAAGGTAGTTTGATATGACATGAAAATAAAGATTCTGTGTTCTAGACACACTAATTGACCTACGAGCTCTTGATGTTTGGGTTTATACACTAAGTATCAACATATATACATATATAGTTCTAATTAAATGTAGATGAGAAACAACAAGAGTGTTACTTATTGTTGTCTTGTTCTTCCATTTTGGTTTTTGACCTGGGACGTGCTATCTTGTATTATCTAATAATAGGAGCTTGTGTCAAAAGGGGCATTGTGGTCATAAACCTTGGTATGAGACAACGGAGGAGGCTTCACTTCTCGTCAAACGAGTGTCCTCTTTTCATTTTGTAGCTTTCCTGTTGCTATTTAATATCGCCATCCCAACACAATCTTCTCCAATTTCGAGTCCCTATCATTTTCTATTACTATAGCAGATATATGGTAAAGGAAACATCGAACAACGTGATGGGGTCTTAAGCCTGTTTCTAGGTGACGGCATTTCTTCTTCTTCTTCTTCTCTTCCCTTCTCTTCTCTTCTTTCACAAGTTTCTCCCTCTTTTACCCGCATAATATTCCAAACTTCAATACCAATATCATATATATTGATATTCACATGCTTTCTGGCTTCTACTACCTTTACTGACTAATAATTATCTCCATCCTCTATACAGGTCGTTTTAGCCTCTGCTTTGAGCCTCCAACTTTGGCTCTTTCTCGGCTCGACTTCTTTCACAGCTGACGTGTCTCAGGTGATTGAATTATTGGTTCTAAAAGTTTCCATGAAAACTGAAAAAACTACAGCTTTTCTTCTCAGTCACTTTTCTTGTAAGGGCCCAAGAAAATTTTGCTTCCATACAAAACACATTCAATATCTCTATCCCACTTTCATGGTCTCCTCTCAACACAGGTTAACAGTAGCCTTATGATTTTTTTTTTCTTATCTAAAGAAAGCATTAAAAGGACAACGTTGAAGATTGTTTGTGCCTAGCTCCAATGCTAGAAGTGTCAAACCTGGGGCAAATTGCACTATTAATGAGTACATATCTAGGGGTCATGTAAAGTTTCATGAATAAGATTATAAGAGGATTCGTTCTGGAATTAGAGAGGGCAGCCAGCAACTAATGTAGGGTCGAAATCAGGTTCTCTACAAAGTCGAACAATAGTAACATCATTACTAATTATTTCACTTTGATACTTCAACTGACTGTTTATATCATGTCTATGATTCTCATTATTGGAAAAACAAAGTTGCACCGCCTAGTTCCCCACACCCCCATGATTATTCCTTCCATTTTGAAAAGGAAAAAAACCAATTTCCTTATCGAACTCAAGAAAGAAAAAGAAAAAGAAAATGCAGTTTTGATCAGTTAATCGTGTTCCAACCAAATCAATCCCCATCCTTAAACCGTGTAAAGGGACCATACATATGTTCTTTATCGTCTGATGATTATCCAATAATGGAACATTTCAATTGATAAGCTTGCTAAGTAAGTGACCGTATTTGCAGAAAAACGTCCTTGGATGACTGTAACTGGTCAGAAAGACATTAAAGACTGTCCAATGCATGAGTTTGCAGGTTACGTACTGTTCTGGAGGAATTGTTGCGTCGAGTACATGTACAAGTTAAATTCATTAATGAACTGATATATTTATGTTTAAGGAAATCTCTGTCACATGATGTCATTAAATGTAAATTTTTGTAGAATTCCAAACTTAATTTACGATTTCAGCACCAAAAAAAGATGCATGTGACATTTATGATTAATCTCTTTCTTTGGATAGCAAAGAACCTGGAAATAAAGGAGTATTGTCAGATTCCTGTATTGATGTTCAATTATAACGGGAAATGCTCTCCTACGATAAGAAGCATCTTCCTAAATTTTCCTACTCTATCTCTCTCTCACACGCACTCTCTTTTTCTTAATTCCCAAGTTCAAATCGCCTACCCTTCTGTACTCTGCAAGAATTCAGCGCCTAACTTGGATTCTGTCTTTGTAATTTTCAGGGTTCTACGTATGCTGTTCTCGTGATTCCTGGTGGTGCATTCTTCTTTAACAGTATAAAGTTTATTGTCACACATCCACTCCATCCATCTTTTCATGTTACATGCATATTTCTGGGAAGTTTTCCGGCCGTATAGCTCCTTTCCAAGCTCCCCAACTTGAACCTAGTCAGATGTACATCAAGTGGTCCAACACCTTTCGTTAGTTAAGACTGACAAAATCATTTTATCTGTATAATTATTGGTCCAACTCAGATTTTTAATACTTGAGTATTGTAATTAAGGGATTATCATTATTTATTTGATTGTCCATTACGAACCACTTGATGGGTGTGGGTCCAACAATCATACGAAAGGACCCCTTGCATTGATGGAGGAGAACAGTTTATGGGTAATAATAGGTAACAAATGCATGAATAGTTAATCAGTAAGAAGGTAAATTTCATGACTCAAAGAAGCAATCTTTCGGCTAATTTTACGAGTTCGTATCGTATGGTCCACAAGATATAGAAATCTATAAAAACAAAGTCTGATCTTTCTCTCTCAAGTTGTCAGCAACTAAGTCAGATCCTACTGAACCCACCACCACCATGACTAGCAAAATCAGTCCGACCCCCACAAATAACACTTAACCTCTAACATGTTGAACAAGAGCCAAGAAGATTCTATTCCAACTTCTAAAACACAGTGAAAGTGAACCCCACGACCACCCATCCTCTCCTTCTCACATGACAACATCGAATACAGCTTTCGAATATACATTATACAATTCGCAGTTAACAATAAACAAAAACACAATGGTCAGTATTAGATAATCTATAATGAGAATTTCAAGGAGAGACAGCTTAAAACACAGAGAGAAAACGAATTAAAAACAACAAATAAACAAACTATCTTGGAGGTGAAAGAATCAAAATCTGTGTTCTATACGACAAGTCACAAGGTCTTTCCTGTCGCTGCTGTCACTCTATCTTGTCTGATTCTTTTGACCCCTCCCTTACACTGAGGGAACACAACCATGTAGTTCCCCTATTGAACATAAAATATATTTGCGGCATGCATGCACAAAGAGCATCTCACTCTATCTCAAAATTGCATCTTTAACAAATATTATATTAGTGTAATGTGTTGTAGCAGAGATACTAAAGAAATTTGAAGAAAGTGCTTGCGTTGTTTAGTGTAATTTTATGTGAAATTGATTTAAGACTAATACTTTTTAATGAGTAAAACTTAATTGATAGAATTCTTATTTATAACAATGTTTTAACACCTACACCAACTATCTATTTACATTCACAAAATCAATATTAAGTACCAATTTAAATACAAATTGGATTAAAAAAATAGAATACAACATTACTTGTAGAATTAATCTTAAACACAAACTAATTGGTAAAAATCCAGAAATTATTCTAACAATATGTGTTAGAGGTCACGAGGATATGGATCCCACGAGGAAATGGCTGGATATTAATGGACAGGACGAGATACTCGTTTGTCTCACTGAAACAAATGTAGACAAATTGGGGTTTGTCCTTTCTTTAATGATGGAAACGGACACCTGTGTCCTTCCAAAACGATTCATCATCTGTCTCAGATCCTGTTGCTGGGATCTTACAGTGTAGAAGAAGAAGAGGTACTTTTGGTCTAATAATGTACACAAAAATGCTATTTCTTTTCCTCCCAGTCTCACTTTTTCCCCCCCATTAAATTCAATCACCACATCATAAACAGTTTAACTTCTTATTATATAGTCTCGTCACGAAGAGATTGTAAAACTCTGATCCATCATTTTTGTTATAGTTTGGAATTGAAAGTTAAAGAAAAAGCCTCGTACTCGGTGATTCCCACAATTGTTTTCAAGTTGTACGTACTCTTTGTTATTATAGCCTGACATCGCGTCATTTCCTCGTTTATTATAGTTTGAGCAAAGTATATATTTATCTTATACATGCATTCTATCACTTCAAAAGGAAAAAGCTGTAAAGAATTCCCTTACTTAAAGGCTGATGAGTTAATTTACTGTATTGATGCGACTATGAAAAGATCGAAGTCTTAAAAGGCATTGACTCTGTATAGCTTGAGCTCATCTTCAGCAAATGGAACCCATTTAATTTTGGGAAACGTAGAAGCCGAAAATGCTCGACAATTCGAAATTTCAGTGCACTAGAAACATTTATTGTGTCCCCTTTCTTAAAGTTTTCCTTTCTTGGAATTCTAAATTCTCTATTAATTGTTACGGCATTGTATTTCGGATTTACAAATATTCTGGGATGATTTTTTTTCCCTCTATAATTATGATTTTGTATCAACCACAAATAGTGTTGATGTTATATATTGCATATAATATTCCCTTGAGATTAGTTATACTACAAATCAAGCAGTACTTGATAAGAACACGAAATCATGTGCCCCATCCTTGTATAAAGTAATATTATAGGGACCTATTCCTCTGTACCCAATCAGCCTGTACCTCCTGTATCTCTTACATCCAAGCCATTTATTGACAGGCTAATTAAGTACTGCTTGATTTGTAGTATAACTAAAATCATCAATATAAAATGCCATATCACTTCAATACAACTACGTGATAGTAAGAATGCAAAAATATCTATTCATATTCTTTCGTCAACGGATGTATGATATAGAATTGATCACAAGCTCGAGCCTCACACTGGCATGATCCTTTGGGTATTGCTGGGTCATATTAGAAGTGGACTCATTAGAAGATATTAACATACTCTCATCTCCCATTACCGAGTTTGATATTAATAATTTTTTGTTGACAGGTACCCGTGACTTACTCATGCGAGATTGGGAGTTACAAATCACGCATGTGCACCTTGAAAGGAACCAGTGCGTAGATAACCTGGCTGCCTTTGCAAGCATGGTAAGCGCCAGACTTCATATCCTTCAGGAGCCTCTGATGCCCATCCTAGATTTCATCCACAGGGACAAGCTTGGAGTTGTGTACCACAGATCTTTGCGCTAGTTAAAATATTCGTGATGTAGCTTTCCCTTGTACAAAAAAAAAATTGATCACAAAAAACTTCTGCCAATTGTCATGTCTCTTAATTACTGGTGTAAAGGGTTTGGAACCGCTAGTTTCAAATCTCTTGTATATCTGTTATTTATTGTAACTGATCTTCTGATTTTCCTTTATCCTTTAAAATTACCGTACCTTAATACATGTATATAATGTGTAATATCAATGTAAGCTTATTTTGTCAATCAATATCTTATCATATTATCATAGCCAACACTGGCTTAATAACTTCCTTCTTGTTCCTTTTTTTTTCCCTCTGCTGCGTTCCTGGCCACCAATTCTGGCACTATTCAACCTACCTCTTCAGCCTTCTTTGAGACAAACCCACTCAACATTGCCCATCAACTACCTATTAAATTAAACTCTACCAATTGTTTGTTGTGGCAAACACATTACTACCTCTCCTACACAGTTATGATCTAGTGTATCATATTGATGGCTTCGTGCAGCCTCCCCCTTAATTTCTCAACGAACAACTCAATCCAGTTTGACAGTGTTGGTTTCGTCAAGATTAGCTTATTCTCAACTGGATTATTGGCTCCATAATCGAGTGCTTTGTATCTCAAATTGTTGGCTCCTCCACTGCTTGTAAGGCCTGGCAAAAGCTTCAATCTACTTATGCCTTTGGTTCTAAGGCTCAAGTTTGAACACTAGAGAACAACTTCTATTGTTTGGAGAAGAAGAATGAATCAGTCATAGACTACTTTCAAAGGGCTAAACGCATCTTTGATCAACTGGCCGCTATCAAACATCTGGTTCCTGAGGATGACTTGGTACAAGTAATCACTAACGGTTTGGACTCTTCTTACCGACCCTTTTGTTAGATCCCTTGACAATCGCCTAGATTATGCTTTTGTTGACGACTTTTATGGTTTACTATTAAGTGAAGAACTCAATCTTGCCTGTAACTCTTCCTCCATCGCCAATGAATCTGTCCTACCTACTGCTTATGTCATTTAGACCATGTCTTCTTCATCCAATCGAAATCCCTTTATGCATGGGAGAGGCGATCGTGGCTGAGGGTAGGGCCACCAGTAGTAGCATCAGTCTTTTCCTCACTCACATCGCGCTTAAGGACCCCTTGTCTACTTGTCTTCTACTTATCGTGTCCTCGCCTGCTACAATTACAATGTGAGAGGTCACTACTCTCGCCAATGTCCTTCTCCTCGCCAACGAATAGATGCTCCCCCTCTATTGCCCACACCTGCTGCCCACCTAACTTCTTTACAACAGTCTTGTCCCTAATAATGGCTATTGGATTCTGAGCTACTCATCATGTCACTACTGATATGGATAATCTTGCTCTTCATCATGATTATAATGGCCCTGTGGAACTTAAGATCAGTAATGGTAAAACCTTACCAGTCTCTCATAGTGACTCTTCCAATTTTTCTTCTAACTATTCTTGTTTCTTTCAGTTGGATAACATTTTATGTGTTCCCTATATTTATGCTAATCTGTTATCTATTTCCTACTTTGTTAAATATAACAATGTTTCTCTTGAATTTTTTTTCCAAATCACTTTGAAATCAAGGATATCCCCACGTAAGCATTGCTCCATTCAGGTCAGACTAACGGTGGCTTATACTCCATCTCCCTTGCACCTTCGACTATTGTTCTATTGCTCCTCAAGCTCACTTGGCTTCTCTTTCTACGTGGCATGCTCGTTTAGGTCATACTGCTCCGCGTTGTTCATCAAGCTTTAGTTTCTAGTTTCACAAAATTTAGCGTTACTAATTTCCATTGTTTGTGTCATACGTGTAGTCTTAGCAAAATTCATAAATTGCCTTTCCCTTTGTCTAGTTCTCATGTTAATGGACTATTTGATCTTATTTGTTTAGATTTATGGGGACTTTCTCCTATTGCATCTTTTGATAATAACAAATATTAAGTACTCTTGTTCAATTATTTCAGCAAATATTCTTGGATTTACTTCATCAAACACAAGTCTGAAGTGCAAAATGTATTTATCAAATTCCAACACCTTTTTGAACGTTTCTTTAATTGCAAAATCAAAGTATTTCAGGATGACTGAGGAGGTTAATTTTAGAGTCTCACCACACATCTTCTTCAACATGAAATTTCTCAACACAGCTCATATCCCAAAACTCTTGAGCAAAATAGATGTGCCGAACGCAAGCATCGCCATATTGTTGAGACTGGTCTTGCCTTGCTCACTCAAGCTTCGATTCCTAAACAATTCTGGCAATAGGTTTTTGACACCGCAGTTTGTCTAATTAATAGGCTGCCTACTCCTCTTCACTCAAATAAATTCCCGTATCAAGTTTTATTTTAGTGCTTACCTAATAATCATGAACTTAAAATTTTTGGTTGTCTATGTTATCATTGGCTTAAACATTATGCTCATGATAAACTATCACCAAAATTTGCTTCTTGTGTTTTTCTGGGTTGCAGCAAAATTCATAAGGTTACTACTTAAATCTAGCTACAAATACCATTATTGTCTCACGTCATGTTTTGTTTGATGAGCAGGTTTTTCCATTTCAAAAGCACGAGATGATGACTAGCTCCAATTCCTCTCCAGCTACCATCTTCTTACCATCCCAACACCATGGCACCTAACCTCCTGCATCTTGTCCATCAACCTCATGTGCTACTTCGACATCTGCTTTACAACACCAGCCTCCCTTGCATCCACCACCAAGTTCTCCTCATCAACCTGTTCTTCCGACGACATCTACTCCCCTAAACCAATCTCAACTGCACCCACCATCGAGTTCTTCTCCTCCACCTGTTCTCTCGCCAACACAGCCCTTCCATATGTCACCACATCTGTCACCTTCCTCAACAGCCTACCTCCTCTACACCGTCCAACACCGATGGTTTATTATCAGTTGTTGACCTCACCAAATATCCCGCTCCCACTGTACCTCCTTTTCCCCATATTGTCCGAATCAAAGCCCATCCTATGCTGACTCATCTTCAAACAAACTCTTTGAAGCCTAAGACCTTCCATGCCACTGTTGATGATAATTCTGAACTTACATCCTTTTGGGCTACCAATAAAGTCCCCCACTGGCGACTTGTCATGAAAGAAGAATATGATGCTTTACTTCACAACAACACCTAGTTCCTTATTCTGTACAATCCTTAACAAAATGTTTTTGGATGCAAATGGGTCTACCACATCAAACGCAATCCTGATGGCATGATTTCATGCTATAAGGCTCATCTTGTTGCCAAAGGGTTTCATCAATGCCCTGACATTGATTTTCACAATACCTTTAGCTCGATTGTCAAGCCTTCTACTGTTCGCTTGTTCCTTTCTCTTGTTGTTTCACTTGGCTGGGATGTTCGCCAGCTTAATGTTTCCAATGCATTTCTACATGGATCCTTAGATGAAGCTGTTTACATGGAGCAACCTCCTGGTTTCATCAGTTTTGCCTCCCCAACTCATGTTTGTCAATTTCACAAGTCTCTTTATAGCCTGAAATAGGCCCCCAAAAAATGGTATAAATGCCTCACTTATGCGTTATTGTACTTGGGATTTCTTAGCTCCAAAACTGATTCTTCGCTTTATTTCTACTGTAAAGGCGGTGATATGATTTATTTCTTAATCTATGTTGATGAAATTCTCATTATGAGGAATCATTCTTCCCTGGTTCATAATGTTATTATTTCGTTGAAGATGTTCTTTGCTTTGAAGGACTTGGGCCGACTTCATTATTTTCTAGGTGTTGAGGGGAAATGGCTTGATGATGGTTTACTGTTGTGTCAGACCAAATATATTCATGATCTTCTTGACAGAGCCAATATGCTTGATACTAATGGAGTCTTCACTCCAACCTATCCCTTGCTAAAATTGGTTGCCATTGGTGATGACTCCTTTGAAGATCCAACATTATTTCGCAACATTATGGTGGGGTCTTCAATATCTCTAGTTTACTCGACCAGATTTATGTTTTACAGTCAACAAAGTATCTCAATTTATGCACTCTCCAAAATCCACCCATTGGGCTACAGTAAAGCTAATACTTCGCTACCTTCGTATCATTTGTGGTGGGGTCTTCAATATCTCTAGTTTGCCTATTGTGAATCTGATTGGGTCAGTGATCCTGATGATAGGAAGTCTATTATTGGCTGCTCTATTTTTATCGGTTCTAATATCATTTGTTGGAGTTCTCACAAACAACGCACTGTCTATTGTTCTTCCACAAAAGCTGAATATAGAGTCATCACTGCTATAGTTAATGAACTTCACTGGCTTTGTTCATTGTTAGGTGAAATCGGCTTCTACCAAACTTTTGTTTCTCATCTTTAGTGTGACAATTTCAATACTACCTATCTCACCTTAGCTCCAATTTTTCACTCTCGCTCCAAACATCTGGAAATTGACTTTCATTATGTTCGTGATAAAGTTCTCTCCAAGGCTCTTATTGTTCGCTATCTTTTCACTAATGACCAACTAGTCGATCTGTTTGCTAAGCCCTTGACGAAGAACAAATTTTTGCACTTTTGGGACAAGTTGAGAGTTCAGTCCCCTCCTCAACTTGAGGGAGGATGATAAGGATATTTCTCCGCTAGTTTCAAATATCTTGTATAGCAATTATTTATTGTAACTGATCTTCTGATTTTCCTTTATCCTTTAGATTTACCATACCTTAATACATGTATATAAAATGTACTATCAATAGTATACCGTAAGCTTATTTTGCCAATCAATATCTTATCACTAAGATTCTTCCGTTTTCTTCTGAAATCTTTATATACAATAAACTGGGAGGTAATTATCAGCAACTCTTTAAGACTTATCTTTCTTATCAACATCTTGTAGCTAACTTGTTATTACCAAAATTTAATGCGTTGCCTTGATAGGAAAAGGGACTGTTTAAGACCCAGGCTGTACGCATCCTAAGAAAAGCCAGATGACCAGATAGATGTATCTACATTTGTGCGAAACCTAAGACGCAAAAGAGACACAATTTTATTACATATTGGATGCAGGATGCATGAATTTCGCTTGCTATATATTGCAATTATTAACAATCAATATGATGTGTGGTCCATAAATTCCATAACTCCAAGGAAATGCTTTGTCTCATAGAAACTTACAAAGCCGTGTCACATGTTATTCCATTCCGTGGAACACAAGTCGTATTCAAAGGGATCTACAAATATTTGAACTTTAAAGCAATCATGCAAGGTTTAAGATGGTTACTTTGATATTAAATTATACTATGAACAAAATCAACAAACACATTGACCCAAATGGAGTAAAGAAGGATGCTTTAAATTGATTGATTGGATAGTGAGGAATCTGCAAACTTAATCAAAATAATCTTAGAAAATGTGGATTTGATTTCCATGCAAAAGCTCTTTTCCTTAGAAGAAAAAAAGATTTTTAAAAGCAGCTTCTTTTCAAAACAGTCTCTTTAATAGGACGTAGGTCCAAAAGGGTTTCTAAATTTTGAAAGAAAAACTTTGTTAGACTTGCATGGCGTACGATAGTTTAGTAATTAATAAAAGCAAGCTAATTTTAACACGCTTTAGAGTTGCATCAAAAGCAGAGAACAAGAATAGATGTTTTTACTTATCTTTCTTTCCTTTCCTTCTTCTTTCCTATCCATTCTTTTCAATTCTGCTTTGCTCTCTCTCTCTCTCTTTTTCCGTCTTTGTTAAAGGAGTTGATTTCAACTTCTACATGAAAGAGATGTTATCAAATATAAATAAACCAGAGAAACTTCGTCATGTACAAAGGGTAATAGATTGGTCACATAAAAGGTATATACTATACAACATGCAAGTATCTATCACAGACACAAAAGCGATCGATGATCAACTTGGTGGTGATATGGTACTAGACCCTAGGAATTCCACTAATGACATGCTTTTAGTCGGTGCTATTGATGATCATCAGCATCATGTCTAAAAGAAATGGGACCGAAATTAAGTTTTATTTTTTTTCGTGTTTAGGAGGAAAATAATAAGATCTATGTAAGACCTAAACATCATCAACCGAAAAAGCATTTAGACACCTAATGTCAAAAAAGACACAGGAGAAGAAGAAGAAGAATGGGTGAGAAGAGGGGAACATAAAGGCTGTTGGATCACATGCACATCACATTCTCTTTTTCTCTTACTCACTTCTCTTCTTTTTATACTGTGTCTGATGAGCGTTAAAGAGAACAAAAGTTGTTTAACTCTAGATGTTCTTCTTTTTTTTTTTTCCTAAAAGAAAGAAGAGCAAGACAGGTCCCACACGATTTCAAGGCTGCTACTACTGCTGCTACTAATCCTCAATCCAAGGGATTCCTTTGCTATGATCAAAAGCCTCAATTGGGTCCCTCCATCATCTTCACCATCATTTCATGCATATATATGAAGACCCCACGTTCTTACGTTCATTTACTTACAATCACAAAGCAGCTATAGGCCTTATTAAATTGATTTTTTTTAGTTTTTCATTTCACTCATCATGACAACCAATAATTCATGACATGAAAATGGCAGTCTGGTCTCCTCGAAAACCAGTGAAAGTTTTTACCCTAATTGATTCAATGACGACCGATTCCTTATTTCCTGGGGAAATGCAGAGACCTTCAAATCATTTGCGATGTTGGGATGATCCGGGCTGTTCAGTTTTCACACATATATTTAGTTAACTCTTACATTTTTGTAGCAAAGGAATTAAAGAGGAAAGATATTCCTTATATTCCATCGGTATAATCATATTGATATTATTGCCACCTAATAATCCACTATGAAAACCCTTTTAGGCTGGTCAATCATGTCAAGCAAAAAGCTTCATGAATTATCTGATGTCGATTACTCAACCAGAGCACAGAATCAATGGTCCCCAATTGATCGCTAATCGAGTTTCATCCGCTCCAAGTTGTTGACTGTTAGATTCTGAGGCGCACCAGAATATATTGTAACTATATCTTTAATTCCTACGTTGTAATACAACGTTAAAAGATGAAGAACAGTTATTGACATGAGATGTATGTAGCATGCCAAAAATAGAGCTACCATTGAATGAACTTTCTTTTTACTGAACTAACTTGCAGTTATTCAAACTACTTAAGAAGTTGTTCAATTAATTTTCAATTAGAAGGAGGGGCAAAATCAATTCCTAATTGGAAGTTTAAGATCTCTTTTAATTGATTTTTTACTGTATTTTGATATTTTACATTGATGAATGATCAATTTGAAAAGAACTTGATGATAATAAGATTTTCAAAATAAAAGTTATTACAGTAAATCGAACTGAAGTCAAAAATTAAATCGAAAAGTTAAAACGTTCAATATTCTTACGGTTAAATCAGCCAAACTTATTGAATTTTTTAATCATTGGATTTTTTTCACTATATTTAAAATTTGTAATTAACTTGAGTTACTATAAAACTAAAAAATATCTTCGATGTAACTATTAATAAATTTTACATCGTTATGTTTACTAAAAATGTATATTTTATGTTTGCTTATATCAAAAGTTTGTTAAATTGATAATTGAGAAATGAAATAGAGAGATGTGGTTCATGATCTATGTTAATTTTAATATAGGAAGAGTTTGTGTTAAAAATCAATTATTTTGTGTTAAAAATTAATTATACTTACATCATTTAATACATTTATCCTAGCATTTAATAGGGAAAAGAATATATATTTAAATATGTTTAATATTCATTAACATTAAGAAACAGATCGTTAATTAATTACTTTTTATTTCTTTTTAATACTTATATTGCTCATTACTCTATCTTATAAATAAAACACTTTATTTATACTTCTAATAATGGTCCACATATCTTCTCCCTCTACAATAGCAATGCATTAAGTTAATGTAATTTGTACACGAGAAAGAAATTAGAAATGGAACCTAATAATGGAAGAATAGCATTTCATTAACCTCCATACAGTGACCATTCATGTTTGCAATCAATGTCAAGGAAGAAAGGATGTATGTACTATAAATTAATAACGTGTATAAATTAAAGGTTAAATATATTGAAACTTCCATAAGTTTGATTTTCTATTTTTATTTTTTATTTTAAAAATTATCTCGCACTTCTTAAAAATATTCTTCAGCACACAATCTCAAATTCAATATAATCTTATTTTGAAATTATAAATATACAAGAAATCAATTTTATATGAACAAAATACTTATATGATAAATAAGTAATATTATAAGGAGATAAATGATAAGAATCGAAGTGAAAAACAATAGACTTCATAGAAAACAACATAATTAATTCTAAATTAAACGATTATCTTTTATTACTTGAATCCTACGTTTTCAAGTAAGAGATTATTTTCCTAATGCCAACTAATTAATATGTGACAGCTGCATATAATTATATTTTGCTACACAAATATAATTGTTTCTCGTTGAAGTGATACATTTGCTCTATAGAAAAAAGGGATAGCTAATTTTAATTTATTGAAGGTTTTATGATTTTTTTTCAATTCAATGTGTTGGAATTTTGAAGAAAAGAAGAAAAGATGAATAGAGGATAGAATAAAATAAAGATTACACAATATGTAACAGTCCCATGTTTTGTCCCTTTTGGTTCTAGGTTGTCTATGCAGATCTCGTCGCTCGAACTTGTGACCTCATAATTAGAAAATTTAGAATTAGTTATGCTTGTAAAAAATAGTGAATCTTTCATTCCATTCCTATGAAGTTTCAATACGTCACATCTCTCCAGTTAGTTTCCCCTAGTCCATCATAAATATTTGAGCAGACAAGTCAGTTGAAAATCATGCATGCCAGAAATTCAGAGGTTGTATCTGTCATGTTGAAGAGAACCGGGTAAAGGCATACAGGGTAACTCCTTATGAAGCTATCGTTGTATAGTTACAGGTACTTATATTGGTTGGGGAAGAAGACATTTGACAAGTTGTGTCTGAAGGCAGACATGTAACGGAAGAGATGTGGGTATAACAAGATGCATGATTCAGTTTCACAAATGGAATAACTTTGACAGTTGGATGGATGGAGGAATATCTATTGGAGTCCCAAAAAGAAAGTATATGATCGAGTGGATGGAGGGTACAATACTTGATGCAGAAAAGAAGGCAAAAAAGAGATACAAAGTGGAGGTAAGCCAACAGAGAAATGATGCCTCATTTGTCCCACAAAGTGAAAGAAGGAAAAGAGAAAGTAGAGAGAAGAAAGGAAAAAAATGAAAAAAAAAAAAAACAGCTTTTATGGGGGAATAAGAAGAGGGGTTGGATGATTGAACTCTGGTAAAGAGGGACTGATCTTCCATAAGAAATTTGAATGTAAATTTCCAAAATCTAGACGTACAACATATCTGCATGGTTCTTTATGAAAAGAGAAGAGCTGGTAAGAGAGAAAAGCTGGGGAACGGAGAGAGTGGCAGGCATTGACAGGACGTGAATCGGCTAGAGATTGCGGTGGAAGTGGAAGTAGAGGTGGAATAGTAGTGTGATAATGATAATGATAGTAATAATAATAATAGATAAATAGATAGAAAGATAGCAGATAGTTATAATCATGGGGGAAGCATATTCACTTTCCTCTTTGTCATCACTTTCTAAGGCATGATTAGAAAAAAGTTGAACAATCTGCTTCTCTCCTCTTCCTCTTCGGCCCTCCACTCTTGTCCAATACACACCCAAACAAAAAGACTTGCTTCCCAAGACTTCTACATTGCTAAATTACTAAATTATAGGACAAAAGTTGATGCATGCGTTGCTAATTATACTTAATGTGTCCTAGTTGATTTTGACCTTAGGCTAATGCTCGAGGCTTGTAATGTAAGCCACCATATATATATATACACATATGTCGGAAGCTTGACAGCCATTTTTTAGTTGAAATATAATTAATAATTTATATGCTTCTTTAAATATATATTTTCAAATTTCATATAGGAAGTGAATAGTCAAAATTTTATATTAAAAAACAGAGATGAAACAGATTTATTCTCTTAAATTTAAATTTATATTACTGTCAAGTCAGTCTAAATTTAGAGTGTTTACAAATCATTTTTATATGAAAAAATTTACAAGATTTTATAATCATTTCTATATGTATTTTCTAGTGTTGCTTGATGCCTGCGTTATAAGATTGTAATACCCAACAAAGCTTTTCTCAGAATTGTTTGTTATAAGATCGTAGAACACATCATTTATTCAACAATTTAAGCATAAGCACCGCCGTGATATTTTTGACCCCAAACTTACTTGACAGGGGACTAACTTTTATATCCCAAGAGCCTAAATGAAAAGGCCCAATAAGTGAAAACAAATCTCCCTCAGCTATTCTTAAACTTATGATGCTTCCCCCGTCAAATACAAGAGTAGAGTTGTACCATTGAGCCCAAGGCTCTTCAATCTTTTAATTTCAGTAAGCATCTTAAGAGAACGATGTTGATAAATAAAGATAAATTTCCTTAGCATTGGGGATTTATCAAACTGGTTATATTGCTTCCCGTGGAGTATGAAAATCGTGAAAGAGTTGATTTTGGGCAGTGGGAAACAGCAGCGAGCTTTCAGCAATACCTGGCATGATCTGTAGTAGTTAATGCTAAGAAGTTTATAAAATACAACATTTAATAGCTAAAGCAGTTCAAGTAATGCCAATCGTTGAACTAGAGATGGCCACAGCGAGGGTACGTGCCAAGCCAGTTCAGCATACATTTGAATCCAACATACTTATATGGTGTAGACATGCCCACT
Source organism: Erythroxylum cassinoides (assembly GCA_027478405.1). Classification (NCBI taxonomy): domain Eukaryota; kingdom Viridiplantae; phylum Streptophyta; class Magnoliopsida; order Malpighiales; family Erythroxylaceae; genus Erythroxylum; species Erythroxylum cassinoides. The sequence goes on from JANIPM010000006.1 coordinate 6,599,114, forward strand.
CTCATTTTCCAACCCCAGAAGCGTAACGAGGTTAGCATGTCCCTGAATGTGAGAACTTCCTGGATAAAGTTTCTAAAACAGTCTAATTGGATTAGCAAGTCCATAAATTCCAGGAACATCCTGGATAAAGTTTCTGTGATGAGTGTATTTAAATACAAAAAGGCAAAGCAAACACCTGGACAACGGACGTAATATAAAACAAGGAATATTTGGATTCACTTTGTAAATTTTGGCTTTTTACAGAACGTACAGTTCCATTTGACTTATGTATATTGATCAATTATTTCCATGTATGAAGTAGTTCACTCGCAATTTCCATGTCTGAAGTAGTCCATTCGGACTCTAAACTCGCGACAGTGGATTATTCCACAAGATACGACAGAACTTCAGCATTAGCTCCAAAATAAAACCAAGAAAATGTGATACAAAAAGAATTCCACCTTATCATTTTTCAACATGATTTCACTTCTCTCCACCCATCAGGTAGAATGAGTCTCACACTCAGATCTGAAACCTCAACCGCAATTAAAACCATGCGTTTCTAGATCTTAAGGATTCCTGAGGCAAATGCAAACTATAACACAAAAAAGTTAGTAAATGAAGTCATTATGCTAGGACTTCTTCTCTCCAAGTTGATCACAAGAATTCAAAGAACACAAGACAGCAAAACAAATCTCCACAATAATAAAACAAAAGAAACGATTAGCGTAGAAGCAACCAGCAAAACCACCAAAATGACATGAACAAATGCACATAATTTTAGCATAAGACGAGCTGTCACGTGTTATATTACATATAGACTTCCATGCCAATATACTTTAAGGATCGACACACAGGACAAAAGCTAACCTTACTTTCACAATCTTTACACAGGCATAGGTGCTTACATGGTAATAGAAGCATGCAAACTTCTTTCAGTCTGCAAACCTTACAAGTCATCAACTCTTTCATGTCATTATTATCCTTGCAAATCAAGTGAAAATAACCGGCACGACCATTACAACAAGAAGCTGTGTCATCCACCTCACTGTTGCCACATCGTTCTTTACTAACTCTGCTTTGTGCATAGACTTGTTCAAGCTTAAAGTTGAGGGCATGTATCACGTTCTCATTGTACATTGCTTGTTCCTGCCAAGCACACACTTCCACAGAGAGCTGTTCCATTCGCTCTTCAAGTTCTGCATTCTTCTTGTTAATGCTGTGCATCTCTGCTTCTTTTTCATGAAGTTTTTGAAGAATTTTCTCTTCCATCAGTGAGATAGTTTGAACTTGGTTAGTTTGAAAATTCTCTAGGATATTCTGCTGCAAACGATGAACCTATCAGAGAGGTAGCAAGTCATTAACACTTCAGAAGCAGCCGACCAGAATACCCACAAAAAGAAGCATGCACTAAATTGATTTCTACGTTGGTCAAATTAACAATAGTCACTCACACAAAAGAAACAAAAAGCCTTAAACACTTTCATGTAGTTATGTTTCAGACACATGACAAATAGAAAGCCTAGAAAACGATATCTTATTTCTAAAGACATCCCACTTAAATTTCATCATAAAGAATAGAATCCTAAATGAAGAACAGAAAGCAATTAGCCCTATGTTAACATGGACAACATATGAATAAAAAAACTTGTATAATTGTGCAATTCAGACAGTGGTAAAAAATTGCACCACTCGTGAACCCCATTATGATGCTGCATTCCAACAATCAAACAGAAATAACCCTAAATGGATAATAAGCTCATTTTGCCTTGCATGTACAATCAAGTCTTGAAACAAAACCCACCTCGACTTTGAGGAATCTGTCAATGTCTGCATCCTGTCGCAGTAGTTCAAGTTCAATATCATCGCCAATGAGCGATATCAAGGCAGAATCACCAGAAGTTGAGGCGTGGGCATTGTCGAGGGACAAACCCAACCCAGTGGAAACCGATCTAGCTTGCAAGAAGTCAACAGATGACATTGGTGAATTATTCTGAAAAAAATTTTGCTCTTTGAGTCTCTTTCTCTTAGGTTCCAGTCCACAATTCCATTGCAAATCAACTCCCACATCACTCACATCCGAAACAGGACCCGCAGCCGGTCCCACCACATGAACTACAACAAATGACAGACACAGGAAACACCCAAATAACCTTTTAACTAGATATTCCAACTAAATTTCAACATTCCCTATTAGGGTTTGGCTATTGAATAAGGAACAAATCTTCATTTAGCAAGTAATGCTCAAGGAAAGGCACTAATTAAGAAATTTGGAACTCAGATATATGATTGAGGGGGAAAAAAAAAACCCTACATTTCAATTTCCTATAGTGTCAAAGCTACAAAGATAGGATTTTGAGAACAACTACACAAAAGACGAAAAAACCATATAGTATAATATAATTACAGAGACAGAAAGAGAGAGAGAGAGAGAGAGGCAATACAAGGAGGTACGTAGGGAGGATGTTGATATTGGTTCAGCAAATTTGGGGCGTTGCTCAGAGCAGCCGGCGGTGAAATCTGGCCATCGGTTGAGAACAAGTCTCTGGAAATTAGACGCCCAAAAAAACATACAGAACCATTACTCCAAGAACATTAAGGAATAAAAGCTAAGTAGATAATCTAAAAATAAAAGTAAAACCGACAAAACGAAACTCACCTCAAGGTCTTGGGTGGTTGGGGCTGTTGTTGTTGAGGTTGGTACTGTTGTTGAAAGAGGTGCTGCAAATGAAGAGCCATGAAGAAGAAGAGGAAGAAACACCACAACTAGAGAGAGAAAGGGGATTTGGTTTGCGGATGGCGACGGAGGCGATTCTCTAGAAAGTCCCTCAACTAATTCTGTTTTCCAGTTGAGATGGTTATAGTTTCGTTCTTTTGCAATATGGTGGTTAAGTCCGTTGAGATATATTGTTTTACTTTGAGATAGTAGCAGAGTAATACTCCGCAAATGCGCATAATAATAATGCCATGATAATTTAATCGGTTATATTATTATATAATTTTAATTTCTAAATTAATATGAGAAATTTAAAATTTTGGAGTTAAATAATAAATAAAATAAAAATTGTAATTAAATTATGACTATTTTAAAATTCTTATTCGTTAAAATTAGTAATAAAATTATAAATATGTTAAATTTCTAATGGATATTTAATTAAAACGGTTTTAATATATTATATTTAAAATATATAAGTTAGAATATAACAAATGAATAAGTAAAATTAGTAAGTAAACATTTGGGATGAAAAATTAAAAAATTAAGGAAATGTATAGTGTAATGTGGTTGTTATAAATGTATAAAATGAATAAAAACGTTTTTAGAAAATTAGCTTAAAATAAATAAATAATTTGTAATTTAAAATTTTGTTGTAAGATTATTAACATCTAAATTTTTTAATTTATAATAATAAAAGAATCACGAAAGATTTGTTCAAAATATATAAATTTAACAAAT
>JANIPM010000006.1:6657099-6667655 GCA_027478405.1 Erythroxylum cassinoides
ATTGATAATTATTAAATTAATTAAATAATTCATATTTTTATTAATAATTAATTTTAATATTAAATTAAAATATTCATAATTCTTATTAATAATTAATATATTAAATAATATATATTTTGTTAATAATAAATCAGATTATAAAAATAAAAATAAAAAACAAAATTTACTTTTTGTGGCTTTCATAAATTTTACTGAACTTACAGAAACCAAAAACTTAAACAAACAAATAAAAACTAAAAACTAAAAACTAAAAAATAAATTAGAACAATCAAACCCTTATTTAACATTAATTTTACCATCTGAGTCTTTTGTTTTGATTATTTAAAGGAATTCTAATATGATGGGAAGAAAAACATAACGTCTCTAAATTATGTAATCGCTATATATCTCCAATAACCACTAATTACATTCTTAATTACATAGCAACCTATTAAATATCGTCCAAGAATTTCAAGTACTGAAACACTGTCAGCGAAACAGAAGAGATAACCCCATATACGACTTACAATAAAACATAGGAAAATTAGATTCCTTTCATCAAATGAGAAATTAATAACTTTTTTGTACAAAGTGTTACACTCAATATACTACAAATTATCGACGGCTATATTTTACCGTCGTTAATATCCGTTGCAAATTTTTTCGCGATAAATTACCTCCAAATTTAGAGACGAATATTAGTACCGTCACTAAATCACTCAATTTTAGCGACGGAAAGCATATTTCCGTCGCTAATTTCCGAAGAAAATTTTTCCGTTGCTAAGTTTTCGTCTCTAATCTACATTTTTCTTGTAGTGTAAGTTTGCCCACGTTACGAATTTGTACAAGCTAATCCTCCAAAGCTTGTACTTGTACATGTTAAGCCTTTACATGTTGAACTTGCATATGTTAACCAACAGGTATTGAACTTCTATCCGATAAGTAACAGGTATTGAACTTACATGTGTCGTGCATGTGTTGAGATAGGTCGACGTCTATGTATGTTAAGCATTTATGCGCTGAGTTATAATTCAGCTCATCACTTTTGGAGATTAAGTCTTCTTTCAAATGTTATATTTACTTTAAAATCTATTAAAGATGAATCTTTGGTGTGCAACTTAAGTTAAAACAGTAAATATTATATTATTGATTATTAAAATACTTTTATTAATTGTTAATTATTATTATTAAGTCATCTCACAACAAACGTTAAGTTGGGGAAAATCTGGCGTGGACTTGATTGGACACGAACGTGGCATGCGCCCTACAATTGAGTGCCTGTCAACATCATTCATCGTGCCCGCCCTCGATTTGCCACTGATACGGAAATAGCAATCTTCTTTCAAAGTTCCTTGCGATCCTTTTACGAGTTGTATGCACTTTGAGGTTATAATTGACGTCAACTTATACAATCATGCATGCGAGGATTGTAGAACGTACGTGTAATTAAGAGCAACATACACTCCATACGCGTCAATTTTTTATCTTCTTTTGAGTCGTATGCCATTGTAATATATTGGATTTATGCCTTCTTTGCCTGATTGGAGAATCTATTGGGAATACTTGAGTCAGAAATCGTAAGGCAAGTGTCAGCTTCTCGATCATATAGCAACTAATAATCCACTACAACATATCAACATTTCCACTTCCTATATTCTTCTAGAGTTGTAAAGGGGTCTCCATTCCCATAATGAATAAAGCTTAGTAGTACTCTTGAACACGATGTTTCGATCAAATTGGTTTTCTACTACTGTTGATTTGATGTTGTGGTTTTCCATTCTAGAACAAAATGGGAGATGTGACCAAACTACTGGCTGTGACGTTGAACAAATTTATTTTTTGAGAAGTGACGTTGAACAAATTTTGTACAGGCATAGGTCGTCGTAAATTGCATTGTTGCCTGGTGTATGCGTGCCACGATCGCAGTACATGATATGTTTCTGTCTTGTACGCAAACAAGATCAAAACATCATTGGGAGGATGTAATTTTCTATATTTGGGACATTGAAAATCTGAGTTTGTTTAGTGAAAATATATGTCTTAGTAAGTTTTGTGGTAAAAAATCAAGTTAGCTTTTGTCACGTTCCAAAGTACAAATAGGACTTCCTTATCATAATCATATCAGATAAGGTGACATACGAGTAATGTGATAGCATTTCATATGGATAATAATGGATTACTTCCTTTACCCTATTGTAAATACTAATGGATTACATCCATCAAGGCCATACTCGAAACAACTTTCGTCCATGGCTCCCTGGTTGCAATGCAATTAGTTATAAGCTAAATCGCATAGATTGCATGAAACTGAGTACCGTCGTAACAAAGCGGCCCAACCCATATACGTTGATTTTGAGAAGATTATATGTTTGCAAAAACCTCCAACGTTATATTTTAAGGATAAAAATAGTACAACTTATATACATATAATACAACGACTAAATTAACGGGTACAAATATAAAAGACGAAAAACAGTCTTCAGGATACTTCTAAGATTATAAGATTAAGCTATGACATATATATATGAAGTATTGATAGTTATTTTCAAAAAAATTATAGAAATTTGAAGACAATCTCAATACTCCTCTCAAATTAGAGCATGAAGATTTGATAAGATGTTATTTTAATATATTAATTAGAATTATTTTTTTCTTTTGGATATATTTTAGTGCTTAAATAGAAAAATTAATATTTGTTTTGTTTTATGTGATGAAAAGTAGATATTATATCAAATTTAGACATTATTGGTGAAAATTACAAATTTTAGAAAAAGTAAACAAATTATTACAATAGATAAGGCGGATCACGCTTAATGTCAATTGAACAGTTGGAGCTTATTTAGAATTTATATCCTTGTTATGTACGGATTTGGATTTGTTTTACATAGAAATCTTTGCAAGATATTATTAGACTAGGGTTTAAGTAGAAAAATAATAGACAGAGATGTCTTCCACCTCTCTCCAACCTTTTTATTTTCATTTCTTTTGATTTTTCTCTCAATCTTTCATCTTTCTTTTATCTTTGGTGTTGAACCTTATGTCATGTGTGGCTAAACTCAATTATTCTGATTCAAGGGGATTTAAAACTTTAGTTGCAACCTTGTGAGGTTTTGTTCTAAACTTTTATTCATGTTTTAATTCAAGTATTTCTTGTCTTGAGTTCCTCTATTTGGTGAATAATTAATATTGATTGATCTAACAAATTAATTTAATGTTAATTATTCTATAGCTATATATGAATTCAATAAACTGTAATTGTCACAAAGAATTGGTACAAGTAACAAATATATTATTTATGAATTTGCTTATTTAACTTATGAGAAACATGAAAACTAAGTTGAATAGATGCAGATATCTTAATTTTTTAATTTAAGGTTTAGTTTCTTTTACTAAGCTTATTGCTATCATTTAATTAATATTAAATGCTATCAGATCTAGTCAATTGATGATAAGTTTTGGTTTAGATGTTAGGTTTGTACTAATTAATTTAGGAAATTTTGAGACTTATTATATCTATCATAATATGTTTCAAACTAACTACTTAAATTGTGATAATTATTCTTTTTAAACCAATGATTAATGTTATAATTAGTTGAAATCTTTCCCCTATATTGGAGATAAGTACTTTTGAATTTTTCACTTTTATATTTAGTTAATTTATTATGATTTCTTATTAATTTTAGTTAACTAGTTAATTATTCAAAAACCTTCACTTTATTAAGAAACTTGTTTCTAGTTCTATTGGGATTCGACCTAGTTCCACGACTATTATACAAAATTGGAGAATCGGAATTAATTTTGAGGGTTTTGATAACCCGATCAAGTTTACAAATGTCTAACATGCTGAGCAAATGATGAGATTGAGCTTATCTAAGTGTTTTGGAGAATAGATCATTGAGTTGCTGGGTTGAACAAATGTGAGATGTACATAGCTCATTGTGTAGTATGCAATCATGAATAAAGTTACCATCAATTTAATATTTATATATTCGTGGAAAATCATATTAGTCAATGTAAAAAGCAATTTGATTATCATAGAAAAGAGACATAGGAGATGACAATGATACTTTCAAGTCTTCACGTAAGAAATAGTGACAAAAGTTTACCAGTAGCATTAGCTATTGCCCTATTATCTACTTTAGTCTACGAATGAGAAACTATAGTTTGTTTCTTCGACTTCCAAAAGATTGGACTATAACTAAGGAATGTGACATAACCTACAGTTAAGCATCTAGTTATTGGATATCTTGCAGAATTTGAGTCATAGTAAGCAATTGACTACAAAGACTAGTAGAGGACTAAAAAAATGCCTTGGCCTAGCATTGCTACAAAAATTTCTCCTTCTAAGTCAAGTGACGATTGTTATTTCTTTGCAGAATGGAATGCTCTTCTTACAAGGTCAGTTCAAACATTTTGGTAAGAGAGGGTGTTAGTTCTATGGATAAGTTATTGGACCTTAAACAATCAAAGGATTAATTAGCCTTTTCCATCCTTCATTGTGCTAGATGTTCTTTGGTGTCTCACATTTACAGTGTGATAGTATATCGCATATTTGTAATTCTTGCCATAAGATTTTGAGCTTAGTATAATATTTAGTTATAGACGTCCATCTCTTTAAAGTGTATTAGGAAATTCTTTTTCTATTTTATAAACTTGAGGTGCGTTATTTTGCCTATACATCACATATCTCTGTTTATCTTGAATTATCTTTGGATAAATAACACTCTCATTTATACCTTTGGACAAAGAATTTATTATACATGCCTTCACCATTGAATAATTCTTTTCCATCATAAAAAATTTGTTGATACTGCACTCAATATTGTTAGGCTACCATCAATGAATCCACCCTTGATTTTGGCATATAGGGTTTTATATAGCACTCTTCCATTCTATAAAATGTTTTCTTAGATTTAAGAATTTTGATTAAGGCTGAAAGAATTCCCAATGTTTAATTTATCACATATAATTTGGACAAAATGATTTTTTAAGGAATAACTCTTGAAATTTATAAGGTTGAATTAGATTTAATGTGAAAGAAAATGATAAGAATTATAGTGAGAGAAGTAAATAAAGAGAGAAGTATTCTTCTGGCCAATATAATGATATAGGTCTAGTATATATTAAGCTCTCTCCCTTTATTCAACAAACCTCCTCTTTTTTAACCATTTTCCTGAATTTAGGTATCTACTGCCACTTGGTTACAGAAGGGAAGGACATGAATCTAAGCTAGATCTTTTTTACATAGTCGATGGTCCTAGCTCTTTTAGCTGCTTCTAAAGAATATTCCTTTAGTATTTTTCACATTAGCCTGGGATCCTTACTCTTATATTGTGGACTTTCACTTATTATGTCATTTCCCTTCTTTTTATCCAATTTCACCAAAAGTGATGTCGCATATTTGCCCTTTCCTTGAATTGATCCTTATCCCCAAGAATCAAAATAAAGATATAGCTACATTTTTTAGCCATCTCCCAAATTGCTTCTTCTGTAAGCATATGCTTCCATTTAATCAACCATTCGAGCACTACTTGATTATGCTTCTTGGTAGTCCTTTTATCAATGAAAGCTTTGGGTTTCGTTCAGTTAGCAACGATAGATGTAATAAGTACATCAATGGTAGTTGGTACTAGACCATAATGTTTCTTTGTAAAAGACAATTGAAAAGTTGGAAGAATGTTGGCCCATAGAGGAAGTTGTAGGGTGTAAGCTATAGCTCCCACCTTAGAGATGATGGGATAAGGGCCAAAAAACTTTGTCGCCAACTTCTAAGTATCTCTATGTTCAACAAAGGATTGTCTATATGGTTGTGGCTTAAGATAGACCCATTCACCAACTTGGAACTCCCTCTCAGACTTGTGATTATCTACTAGTTGCTTAATTATATTCTTTACCTTCTGTAAACTATGTTTGGGCAGTTGAATGGCATTCTCCTTTGCAGTTAAGCTTCTATCTACAACCTCCATCTTACTTTCTCATAGTAGATATGGCATTATGGCATATCAATTGAGGGATGTTGTTTATAGATTACCTTATAAAGAGTGATTTTAAATACTGATTAGTTGTTAGTGTTATACCAAAATTCTACTAAAGGAAACCAATTAGCCTAATATGTGGGTTATAATGAACGCATACACCTCAAGTAGATCTGTAGGCACTTATTAAATACCTCCGATTGGCCATCAATATAAGGATGATATAAATTGGACATCTTTTGATTTATATCCTAAATGTCTAGCAATTTTTTCCAAAAATTACTGATGAATACCTTATCTTTGTTAGAAAAAACTAATCTTGGGAACCCATGCAACTTATATATTGTTAATAAATACTTTAGCCATATTCAATACAGTAAAAGAGTAGCTCAACACAAGGAATTGAGCACATTTACTTAGTCTATTAGTGACCACCATAACCACATCTTTTCTTTGGGATTTGGAAGACTTTAAGAAATCTATTGCAATACCCTACCATATGCAGTTAGATATCAGTAGCAGTTGAAGCAGGTTAAGATGAGTTGCATTATTTGACTTACACTTTTGACAAGTAATGCATTCTCTTATATAATGAGCCATATTTACTCTAATTTTTGGCCAACAGAAAAGTTTGGATATTCTTTTCATTATTGATATTATGCCAAAATGTTCCCCTTAATGTGAATTACAAATCTAAATCATTATTTTTTTCCTTAGTCCATTATGATTGCTCACCACCATCTTGTTCCTTCTTCTCAACTATTGGTCTTTCTAGCTAAAGAGAGGATGAGAGTTACCATCCTTTTGAAGATCAAGGATTAGTTAGGTTATCATCTTTATCACAAGATTCTCTAATCTAATCATATAAATCAAATTGAATGGCAAATACTGCTAGATGTAATAACTCTACATGTGTAGATCTTGGCAGTGCATCAGTTACCTTGTTCTCCACCCCTTCTTATAACTTAATTTATAGTCAAACCTTAGAAGCTTTGATAGCCATGTTTATTGAAAAGGTGTTGACAACCTATTTTCAGAAGGTGCTTTAGGCTTTATTGATCAACCTTTATTACAAAATGTCTGTTTAGCAAATACTGACTCTATTTTTGTACAACATAAATAATAGTTCGTAGTTCCTTCTCATAATGAGAGAGAGATACATGTCTGGGTGCCAAGGCCTTGCCAATAAAGGTCATAGGGTGTCCCTTTTGCATGTGGACAACCCCTATACCATTTCCAAATACATCAATTTCAATTATGAAGGTGGCATTAAAGATAGGTAGGGCTAACACAAGGTGTTTTGTCATGACCTACTTGAGCAAGGAAAAAGACTTGGTCTGATTTTAAATTCCACCCAAAAGCATCTTTCTTTAGTAGTTTATGAAGGGCTTGGCTTTCTTACCATAATTTTGAATCAATCTCCTATAATACCTAGTTAAATCCAGAGCCCCTTTAGCTGTTTTAGTGTTTTAAAAATTGACCAGTATAACATTATCTTAATCTTACTAGGTTTAGTAGTTACTCCCTCATGAGAAATAAGCACCTTAGATACTCAATTTGAGTAACCCCAAATGCACATTTGTTAAGCTTGGCTGCCAAATTGTTCTACTTAGATGTGTCAAGAATAACCTTTAGGTGTTGTAAATGTGTAGACCAACTTGGGCTATAAACCAAAATGTCATTAAAGAAAACCAAAAAAAATCTTCTTAAATAAGGCTTGAATATATAATTCAATAACCCTTAAAAGGTTGAAGATGCATTAGTGAGCCCTAATGGCATCACCAAAAACTCGTAGTAACCATAATAGATCCTAAAGGCAATTTTATGCAGATCTCTAGAATCTACTCTGATCTAGTAGTACCTTGATTTAAAGTCTATCTTAGAGAAGTATTTTATTCTATGGAGCTCATCCAAAAGTCATTCCATCATAAGGATGGGTAAGTTGTTAGGTGGTGGCTGTATTAAGAGCCCTATAATGAACACAAATCCTCCACCTGCCATCTTTCTAGATCACACATTGGTCTAGTAACTCCTGTGTGAGCTGCTTAATTACATCTTTCTAGATCATTCAATGTTACTCTATCTTTTCACTCTTTGGTCTAGTAACTCCTGTATGAGATGCTCAAGTAACTCTTGTATGAGATGCTCAATTACATGTTTCTAGATCAAAGGTTACTTGTAGGGCATAAGGTTTATATGGTTTATTTCTTCTAATAATGGATTTTAATGGTCAAAGCCATATCTAAAAGGAGGAAATGAAGTGGGACCCTTAACAACCTACAGGAATCTATTTAATAACCACTGTATCTTTCAAAAAGGCATATTAGTACATTGAATTGGGTGAATTTGCATATCAGGAAGTGGGTTTTGTTATGAATAACAAAAAGCTACATCATGGATATTTGCCCCCTGTTGTAACACCTTGTCTATTTTCTATTTCTGTATACTCTTGACCCCCTTTTCTAGTAGTTCCTTTTAATACTACTCGTCTCTCATGCACATGAAACACTATTGAGTGGTTTATAAAGCCAAAATGCATCTTGCCAAAAGAAGTAAAACAATGTACTCATAAAACTATATCTCACCTTTAAGAGGCATCAAAAACACATATGCAGTAAAAGGGATACGTTGTATAATCCACTGGGAATCTTCAATCATAGTGTCACAAGCTGCTCTGCCTTCATCCATAACTCTTACCATCATAGGGCTTTTTTTGAAGAATTTACATCCTAGCTTATGAGCTAAAGATATGCCAATGAAATTGTAGATACTTCTGGTATCCAATAACATTTGTAATTTCCTTTTCTCCATATGTCTTGCCACTATCATTGTTTGGTAGTTAGCAAACCCTACTAATGTATGCACAAAAATTTAAGTGAACTTATTTGCAAACCCCTCATCCTCTTTTCACTTAAGTTATTAGTTGTTTTATCTCTAAATTATGATTTTCTTCCCTTATAGTTATGGCCGGGTATAAATTTTTCATCACAAAAGAAATACAATCCCTTCATTATCCTTTCTTCTACAAGGGACAAGGTTCATTTAGTTGGGTTTAGATTGAACCTTGTAGAGTTTTGTGGTGAAGTCCAAGTTTTTTTGTGTTAAGCTAGATAGTTTGATGAAGGGATTTTCTACAGTGGGTTTTCTATTTATGGGATTGGTAATAAAGGTTGTTTATAAGAGGATTTGATTTCCTATCATCTAAGATTGGTTTCTTGTATTTTGGCTAAAGTAAAGGCATCTTGCACTATTTTAGGGTGAAGCAATCTAACTAGATATTTCGCTTCCTCCTCCGATCCAGTTAAAAAGCAACTGAGTGTGTACTCAGGGAATAATTTCAAGTTGTTGACAATATCATCGAAAACATCACAGTAGTCTTTGATAGAAGCAGTTTGCCACAACTCCATTAATGTAGACATAGTATCATCATAAGGCTCCATAAATGTAGTTCTGAGATCTTTAACATACTCATCCCAGGTAAGAGTCAGCTTACCTTTCCTTTTATATACCCTTGATGTCACTACAAATACTTATTCTCAACATGTATTGAAACTAGATGTACCTTGGTATAGTCACTCATATTGGATAACAGAAAGAACTGTTATACTTTATATAACCACGACTTTAAGTCATCACCCCCAAACTTAAAGAAGTCTACGCTTGTCAATTGACTAGAATACTGGTAAAGGTTTCCTATCTTTTCAAAACTTCTCACACCAAAACTTTTAGTCTATAAAGGATAATATGGAAATTGAGAGTTAGTTATGAAAATACATATTATTTCATACAATAATTTGTTATGATAGATCGCATATGTACAACTGTAGGATTCTTCTAGGATAATATCAATACATGATGTTTCTTCCTCCCTATATAAAGGGAGCTACTATACTCCTTTTGATTCATTAAATATTATACACAAAAATCTGTTTCATTTCTTCTTAGTATCAGAGCCACTAAGCTCAACTCCTTTTCGTTTTATGACTAATCCCAATCAATCTCTAGAAATCCCTCAGAGCACTCTTGCTTGCTCTTCTCCCTCTTTATCCTCTATTTATTCCTCTTCTGGTCCTATGAATCTCGCAGCTATTAACCCTCTAATAACTTTCAAACTTGATACCCATAATTACAACATCTGGAAAAAATCATATTCTAAATGTTATGTATGCTTATTAATTGACTGACTACATTGATGGTAGCAACCCTTGCCCTTCAATGTTCACCGATGAAAGTCAATATGATGTTAATTCGGAACATAAAAACTGGGAATGCACAAATTGTATCCTCATGTCCTGGATTTATACCTCTATTACTGACGAGCTAATGCTTGTCATCGTCGACCTTAACATTGCTCACAATGTGTGGGAATCACTCCGTCGCCACTATGAATCACTCTCTACTAGTCAGATTTTGGCCCTACGTACTAAGCTCCTTCAATCCAAAATGACTGGTATGACTGCTTCTCAATACTTTGCTCATCAAAAATCTCTGATGGACAAACTTGAAGCTGTTGATGAAGTAATTTACTGATTGAGCCAAATTTATACTATAAATTGGCCCTAATTTCTTAAGTGATTATGCACTTGTTGACTCCTAATTCAT
>JANIPM010000006.1:7359499-7375442 GCA_027478405.1 Erythroxylum cassinoides
AACTCACCCAACATTGCAAATATTTTTCAGGACAGAGATAGTAGACTCCTAGCTCCAGAGAGAGAGACTTTTCCTACTGAGTAGATCTAGTTGGCAAGAGAAGTCATGGCACAAAGGTTGGTCAGCTGGGACTTTTGAGGATGACCTAGTTAGGAGTTATTGTATTTCTTTGAGTATTGTATAGACAGTGATTAATGACAGATTGTGTATTTATAGTTTTGGTGTAATGAAATGAAAAAGTATTTTGGGTTTCAAAGATTTGTGATTTTTATCTAGATGCCATGTGGATTATAGTTGGGTTTGTTCGTAGTGCACTCTTATCGTAGGTTATGTGTTGGAACGACCTACGGGCATCCCGGCGTGTTCCCTACGGTAAGGGGGCGCTACAGATGATATAGGATAGAACGTCTGTATCCAAACGTTTCTGGATCATGGACGCTAATGCTAATCTGGTCAAATTTCATTGTTATTCTGTTTTAAATTTCTGTATTGAATGACTATTGATATGATTGGTATGCAACATGAAAGTGATTGTACTAATTTCGGATACTGAATCTCTGAGGTGTTTGATGCATGTGAAAATCATTAGAAGTGTTCCTTGTATGTGTATTTGACGAAATATGTGATACTAAGAAAAATGTGAATGTGCATGTGAATGAACTAAGTGATTCTCAACTTAAATGTTTAATGCCGAACTAAGGTCCAATGACATGTGTAAAGTGAAATAAAGTGATTGATTGATCATATATGATTGATGCATTTCATTACATGAATGTATGATAACATAAAGGCTGTTATGATTGAAGTAGCCATAAAAAGAACCTAAAAGCTCAGAAAATAAAAAAGAGCTAAAAGCTTAGAATGTGATTAGGAGTCAAAGGCTCACTATGTACAATAAGCCTGGTATCCCCAATAGATGCGGGGCAGTTATCAATGAGTCCGGTATCTACAATAGATACAGGATAGTTATAAGCACTCGGTCATAATAATAATTATTGAAAGCGAGTCTCATGAGCACTACAGATGCATCTGATATATATGACTGAAATAGTTAGACTAATTTCTTAGTGTGATATACATTTAAGTGAATATGAAATATATGTGAATCATCATAGTGAATTAATGAAGTGATGTGAATTATGTGATTATATGGATTAATGTGATGTGATTAAGTGAGACATCAAGGATGGTCAACTCACTGAGTTTGCAAAACTCACCCAAAATATGTAATATCTTTTAGGCTTAGAGAAGATCTCCAGTTATACAAATTAGAGTCTAGGCACTGCATTCGAGTAAGAGATAGAGGTCAGGATCAATTTGCACCTACATATGTCTTCAATGATCTCAATTTTTGAATTATATTTCCAGAAATATTATGCAATGTATGTGTGTAAATTATAAAGTGTAATAATAATTGTGGCAAGTGATGATTGTAAATGAAATGGGGCCAAGTGACTATTAGATTTAATGATATGTATAATGAGTGTAGTAACAGTTATGAATGAAAATGTTTATGAATAAAGTGGGCCCGATTTGTTATTGATTTTCGCAATATGCGTGCATTGAATTGGAAAAAAAATTGTAATGAGTTTGACTGTTATGGCATGCCATCCTTGCAGGGTATGTACTCAGATATCACTCAAGATGTCAGATACGTGTCTTGCAAGAGTGGGGTGCTACAATTTGGTATCAAAACCCAGATTTAGTATCTTACATAGGCATATTTTGAAATATGTGTCAAGTTACATGCATTTTAGGCACGTCTTAGCATGCAACAGCAACTGATCCCTAGTTTAAGTCACATTTATATGAGTCACACGTATGAGCATTTGTTAAAAGTTTGAGTTGATAGAAGTAGTGAGAAGAATGATGATCTATCAGAATGTGAGAAAATAAAAATTTATGGATATCTAGAAATGAGAAATAGTATATAATTAGATATGACAGATAAAGATTCAATGCAATTGTGTTGGTGGATGTATTATTAAATATGATCTCAATATTGTACTATGGTGATATATCCTCGAATGTGAAATGGATGCGAATATATTGTCCTGGATTGTTTGAGGAAAATAAAGATATAAATAGAAATGATGAGATTAAAGTATACAAGCAGAAGGTAATGAAAACAAAAATTTATTATGACCTTAAGAAGATGAACTTAGAACTGAAATGGTTGTTGATTAATGTAACAAGAGTTATGATCCACCATAAGAATATGTTAATGCAATTGAGATTGAAATTTTAGGATGATTATGTATCTAAAATTCTGAATTGATTGCGAACATATGTATGTATGACTATTTATGGTAATTAGAAGGTGAGATAATGATAGCGATATATGTGGAAGTTGTCAAGGTTAAGTTTTGTGAGTACATATATGATAATGGGATCACCATGACAAGTGAGAATATTGAGCACATATGTATTATATGTATGGAGATGATATATGAAGCAATCTATGACTTATTGAATATTTATTAGTCATAGTTCCCATAGTTCAAAGTCTAAGATGAATTAAAGTAACAGGTGAAAGTGCTTATAGTGACCAATCAGGGATAGATTGAGATTGTTAATGATGTTACAATGTATGATGAATTCGAGGAAAAAGAAGAAGGGCATGATTGTGGCATAGTCCCCATGATCAAGGATAGGTGCAAAAGGAGATGTTTTGTCCAGAATCAAATGAGATTAAGGTATCCTTAGTATAAGTTATTAATTGGTGAATTGTCATAAATATATCTCTAGATAAGATGTAATGTTCTTGATCGTATATACCAAGGTATTAGAGTAAATGAATATGCTAATTGCTTTACTGAGCCTTATTATAAAGGATATTCTGATCATATAAGTTCTGAAAGAAATCGATCTTGTTGAGATATTATGAATAGTTAAAATTGATTTTCTTGAAGTACTCAGAATGACTGTTAAGTAATGATGGAAACAGTTGATTGATAAGGATTATGTGAACAGAATAGATGATTGTAGTAAGAAATCTTCTTTCGAAGGAGAATTTCATCGAATAGGGTTAAGTAGACCAGATGGTTTATTTTTAGGAATGATCAATGAAGAATCAAATCAGAAATGAATATGTAATGAATTAAAAGTGAATATTAGAGTCCCATTCCTAAGGAGACTCAAGTATAAGAGGTTAAATATGTTTCAGCGAGTACATGCAGCTTATTGATGAAAAGTAACCCATTTATATTAATAGGTTCATGAAATTGGGATGATGTTATTGCTATTGCTGAAGGAACTTAGGTCCACCCTATATTCTATGCAAATATGTATAGGAGATACAAATTAGATTTGATGATTGCGTTACCGACACAGGAAGTTAAGGTTGCAAATAAATTAAAATGTATGGAAAAACTAGCATGAATGAACAGACATTAGAATAAATCAATGTGAAATAAGAGGAAATCAAATGAATTGAGAAAATCATTTAAGAAAAGAAGTCAATTGGGAAACCAAAAAAAGAGAGATAATATTACCTCATTGAGGAATTAGTCACTTAAGGAACTACGAGAACTAATTATGGGCACACTGAGTTTTGGCAATATCTGTTGGAGTTAACAAATGTCCCTGACAGTATTATGGGATTGAAGATTAAAGCGATCCAAGCAAAATTGGATCAGTTAGTGGCTATGATCATAGATGACATATTGAATGCATTCGAAAAGTTGGGAAGAATATTTTGAATACTTGAGGAAATCTTACATATCATGAAGGTAGAAATAATTATATGCCAAGTTCAATAAGAGTGAATCTTAGCTTGATCACATAAAATGTTGGGTCCTATAGTATCTGAAAATGGCATATTGGGAGACTCAAAGAGAAAATAGAGGTAATGAAGAAGTGAGAAACTCTAAGGAATTTATAAGAGATCCGGAGTTTTCTAGAACTAGCTATATAATGAACACTACTAAAAATAGTTTAGGGGTTTTTTCTTATCTTAGCCCTTTGGCAAAAATGTCTGAGGAAAAACATGTAAATCGTGTGGAATGATGAATGTAAAAAGAATTTTGAGGAATTATAACACTGATGTTAATTATATCATTTGGATTTGGAGATTTTGTAGTTTACAATGATGTTTCACACCAAAGATTAGGATGAAATATAATACAACATAATAAAGTGATTTCATATGCTTTGAGATAATTAAAGTCTTATGAGTTGGTTATTTGATACATGATTTAGAACTTGCTGCAATAGTAATTACTTTGAAAGCTTGGAGATATTATATATACAGTGAGACATTTTGGATATACATACACACACACACACACACACACACACACACACACACACACATATATATATAAACATCTAAATCATTTAACTTTGAGGTAATTATTGAGTTTGAAAGAATTGAATATGAGACCGAGACAATGGATAGAATTACTAAATAATTATGATTGTATAAATGAGTACTATCTTGGTAAAGCTAGTGTGTATCAGATGCATTGAACAGAAAATTCAATAACGGAATATCACAAATTTAGATATTGAGGTTACCAAACCTAGTGCAATGAACATCACAGAATGTTGAGTTGAATTTTGGGCAAAATGAAGTACTATTAACTATTGAATTTATGATCAATTTCACATGAAAGATTAACAAAACCCAAATTGAGGATTTAGAATTTATAAATCTTTTTGAGAAATTGAAAATGAATCTAAATTTTGAGTTTAAATTGAAAAAAATGATACCTTGCAATTAAAGTAAAGAGTATGCGTACCTGAAGGAGATGAATAAGAAAAGAGATTTTTGGATGAAGTACAAATGGTAACCTATACTACACATCCTAGGAGGAATACATCAAAACAACACTTAGAGGCTAAGAATTTAAAATCAAGTGACTGCAGGTATGAGTTACCAACAGTCTTAACTTTTTGAGATATGTTTTAAGCTTATATTTTATAGTTCACAAGGACATAAGGTCAATGTACAGCTTTGATTGGCTTTAAGCATAATAATCATTATCACAATGATATCATTAGAATACTGTATGTGGCGTTATATGACAGAAAGAGTTGTCCCTTTGGATGAATAAGGCCTAAAAATGATTAAAGGCTAGAATTGATTTGAGACATTATTTATAAATGAAATTGATATGTGTTAGAAATTAAGTGATTCAAGAAAGATAAACGAGTTAGGTGGATAAACACAAAAAATATGGCATATAGTGAGATAGACATAGGAGCTAAATGTATTAACCCTAAAGCATGTGAAATATCAAGCGAAAGATAAATTGTTCTGAGAGTATCACCTTGGCAAGGTGAACTCAAGTTAAGAAAAAGGGAGCTAAGCCCGACATAAATTGGTCCATATGAAATTATTATGAGAATAGGACCATTGACTTATGAGATAGTATTACCAATAAAAGATATTTCATATTCACACAGTGTTATATGGATATATTTAGGACATATCATTATGATTTGATATATATGCTATTGATACCGAAAGTGAAATTGTGAGTAATCTAAAATATATTGAGGAAACAGTTAAAATAGTGTCATATTAAAATAAGTACTTGAGAGACCGATTGATTCCATTGACTATAGTCAATTGGAAGAAATTATTCGAGTGATGAAGTTAAATGGAAAATGGAGGAGCATATGAGGAAACAATACCCCTGTCTTTTTTATTAATTTGACAAGAATTTCGAGAACGAAATTTGTTAAGGAGGGATTGTAACATCCTGTTTCCATACTAAGGGTGAGAACCCTAGATTTATGTAAATGAGAAATAACAATAAGAGATTACAAAATTACATTTCATACTCATGCATAATGTTAGCATACACACATATAAACTTGAAATTTGCACACATTACGATAATTTGTTCATGCCCTTATTTGACATTTTTTGGGGTATAAAAGATTGTTTTAATGTGATTATTATGTAAATTATGGATTATGTGTCTTAAAAATTGAGTTGGTGTGTATAAATAGTGATTTAGAATTTTTGGTGAAATTTGAGAATTTTCTAGACAGTTGATAAATGGTAGTAGAATTATGTGTCAAATGACAATAGAAATTATTGATAAGAAACATTAAGATCTAATAACAAGTGTCATTAAAAATTGGGAGACAATTGGATTAAAAATTGAAAGATAAATAGACTGATTACTAAGAGTCATGTGTTGGCTTAAGTAAATATGCAAGTACCATAATTCTTTATGTGGTAAGTGTTATGACACCCACCATGCTTTTAAACCCAATTTTTTTACTTTTGAAAAACCATCTTTGCTTTGTCTTTCACGTTTATGTTCTCTTCTTCATCTTTTTCATTTTCTTCGCTCACGGTCTTCTCACCCTCACCCTCATCACATTGAGATCTTGCTTTCCTTTACTTTGTTTCTTCAAGATCCTTGTAGTTTTCTTCATTTTGTCACTAAAAACCTAACCTACTCCACCTCCATGTTGATGATAGTGTGAGCTATGGGAAGCTAGGGTTAAGTGTTATTTGAAGATCTTGGAGTAAACAAGTCAGTCTAAAGAATTACTCTTCATGATTTGTTACATGAAACACGTTTGATGTTAGTTAAAGGTCAAATGATCATTAAATGAGTTAAAATGAGTTTGAAGCAAATGAAAAAGAGTACTATGTTGTCTTGACATAAGATGAATTAAGACGATAGTTTAGAAACGGAATGAAGGTTATAATGGAGTAAAACATATGTGCAAAAAGTTGATGATGCATGAGTAAATAAACGCTAGGTAGTGCATGATTATGCAAAAGCAAGATTGTGACAGAGAGAAAAGTCATCAGGTAGTGCACGATCGTGCACAAGCATGATCATGACAGAGAGGAATCAACATGAAGTGCACAATCGTGATAATGAAGGTGCAATGCTTTTTGACAGTTTTAAACACCCTTCACTCTTTTGACCATAACTTCTTCTCTGAACTTCCGATTAACTTGAAATTTGAACCACAAGCTCTTCACACATTATTCTTCCTCTCTGATATAATTCATTGTCATTTGAATTCACTAGGAAAGGATTGGTGAATGGTTGATTGATGAGTTTCAGATGAAAATGATGAAGTGTGTTGGAATACGTTAAATGGAGTGTTTTCACTAAATAGTTATCTGTAATTTGCCCATATCTTGATTGTTAGATATCCAAATATGATGATTTTAAGTTTATATTAAACTAGAGACGTATGGATACAAATTTCATGAAGAAATTGAATTTTAATTCTATCTTTAAGGGATTCAAAATTTGGCTAGAAAGTGAATACAGTGTGTTGTCGTGGTTTGAGAACAGTCTATAGTATTTTAGGTATAACTTGTATAATACTGAACTAAAAGGTATGAAATTTATGTCATTAGAAACTTAAGACATAAAAGAACATTGCTATAACTTGTAGAATACTAAACTAAAATGTATGAAATTTATGTCGTTAGAAACTTAAGAAGACATAAAAGAACATTGCTTTAGCAGAATGTCTTGCCTAAATATCTTTTTTTCTTTGACAAAATTGCATTTAAAATTGACACGAAAATTTGTTTTGAGAAAAGCTAGAATGATGCTTGGACTAAGTGACTAAATGTGTAATATGTATGAGGTGATAATTGAGGTTATAACTTAATGAATGAATTGTTGATCTCAAAGTACCAAAGACATCACTATAATGGGAATGTAAATGTTCATATGATTGTAGTTGTGATTCAAAGGAGTTTAGTAATATGTGTTAAATAATGGTAAATGAGAATTGGAAATTATGAGAGCAAATAATGCTAGAAAAGAAATGACGAGTAATTGAATTATGATATTAGAATAACTAAGTGTTCTTGAGGTGTAAACCTAAGAATAAGCTAGACACATACAAATGATAAGGTTTGAATGATAAAGAGACGTGATTAAGGAAACATACTTGGAATAGTCAATTTGAGCATGCATTATAAATTACACTTACACATTATTAATTGCACAATCACATAAACATTCAATTATAGAAGTGAAATGAAGGTGGAAATGAAGATAAATATGTGCTGAAAGTTGATGATGAATGTATGTATATGTATATGTTCTATTATTAGTGTTCATGATCAATCATGGACTATAAATTGTTTATGGATGATATTGAGTTGAAATTGAGTTAGAATAATAGGGAAATGATGAATAATTAAATTCGAAATGATAGATCAAGTAGATGATATTGAATGTAATAAGTAAAGAATTAGGAATATGGAAACTAAGGATGCAATTGGATATATATTGGGGCAAGAGGTATAACTTTTTCTGTGGAACTTGGATTGAGGTCATTTAAGTATGATTTCAAAGAAGACTTTAAGTCCACAACTTCCGTGAAGACCCAGAGGATAGATTTTGCTATCTAAAGGGTCAAATTGTAACATTTCTATAAGTGACCCATAAAGGTCTGCTCAGCGGACATGAAGGTTCTCCTAACGGATATTCACTAGCCATTTGGCCTTAATTTAGGCTAGAATGGGGCTTGAATTGAACCTAGAATGATGCTTAAATTAAATGACTAATGTGTGATATATATGAAGTGATAATTGGGGTTATAGCTTAGTGAATGAATTAATGATATCAAAGTACCAAAGGCATGAATATAGTGGTAATGAAGATGCTCATATGATTGTAGTTATGATTCAAAAGAGTTGAGTAATATGTATTAATTACTTGTGAATGAGAATTGGATATTATTAGAGCATATAATGTTAGAAAAGAAATGATGAGAAATCAATTTATGATATTAGAATAACCAAGTTTTCTTGAGATGTAAGCCTAAGAATAACCTAGACACATACAAAGGATAAGGATTGAATGGTGAACTTAGAATGATCATATACAAATGAACTGTAAATCTAAGTTTAATTAGACTCATATGATTTATAAAATGTGAATGAACATAAGATGTGAATTTAGGTAATATACCTAGAATTGTCATTGAGCATGTATTATACATAACACATATATATATGTGTACAATTGAATGTTTGTGTGATTTTGCAATTAGTAATGTGTGTGTAATGTGTGTATTGCACGATGTGGATACATGATAAAACGTCCACATCTAGACGTTTCTGGATGTTGGAAGCAAATGCTAATCTAGAGCACACTGTGAGTAATCTAGATGGTCTCACTTGATAATTTGTTTGTTTCCAATTCTATATTGAATTATTTTGTGAATGTGATTGTGTTGATTCCAAAATTTGAAAGTTCGAGGCGTTTGATGCATGAATAAGATATTGGAAGTGCTCCTTGTATATGAATTTGACTGAAATAAATGTACTCAACATTTTTGTTGAATGCCAGACCAAAGTCTGATGATAAATGCGTTCTAAATATGAAACTGAAATTTGGTGACTGTTGAAAATATGTAAATGTGATGCATTTCATTATATGAATGCATGAAAGATAAAGACAGTTGTGACCAGAGTCACCAGTAAAAAGAGCTTAAAGCTCAGAATGTGATAAGAGCCTCTGGCTCAGTTGCTATTATACCCGATATCCACTAAGGGATATGAGACATTATCTTATATAAGCTCAGCATCCACAAGGGATATGAGCTAGTGAAAAAGACAATCTGTCACAACAACGTAATAATAAAAATATGAATCTTATGAGTATTGCATATACATTTAATATATATGCTTCGAATAATTTAAATTGATTGTTGAATTGTCTTGAATGAGAATGTGAAAATTGTGAACAAAATGTTATGTGATACTAAATGATTACTAGTGGATTGATGTGAATTATATGACTGTATGAATTAATATGTTATATGATATGAGTGAACCATCGAGGATGGTTAACTCACTGAGTTTGCAAAACTCACCAAAATTGTAACATTATTTTTCAAGCTTAGAGAAGATCTCTAGTTAGAATAATTGGAGTCAAGCCACTGCATCCGAGTAAGAGATAGAGGTCGGGATTAGTTCACGTCTGTATTTGTATTTCTTTATTTTTGTATCAAATTGTGTATTCCACAATTATTGTATCATGTGTATTTAAATAATTTTGTTTATAATAACTATCTAAATTGGAAATGTTTGTAAATAAGATTGGTCAATGAGCGTAGTAACACTTGTGAATGAAAATGTTTACGAATAAAGTGGACCCGATTTGCTTATTGATTTTCCACATATGCATGTTTTGTTTTGAAAAATTTGTAATGAGTTTGATTGACTGACTGTTCTAGTATGCTACCCACGTATTGTTGGTATGTTTAGGGATATGCCCTATGAGAGTGGGGTACTACAAACGTGGATGCTTTTAGTAGATGGTAAGTACATTATTAATGTGGCCGCTTTCAAACAAAACACAAAACATAAGAAAATGGAATGAGTCACGGCTGTGACTAAATAAGTCACAGGCGTGACAGCGAGAGGTAAGGAGTAAAGAATGAGAGTCGTCAGTTAATTAATTAATCAATTGATTATATTTTAATTAATCAATCTATTAATTATATATAAATTATATTTAATTAAAATGACAAAAATAATAAGAACTAATTATATTTTAATTAATTAGTTAGTTATAAATTAATTATATTTAACTAAAAATGAAAAAGAAATATGTTTTTCACGCCTATAACATGTACAATCAGTATATATTTAATAATAGTAAATAATTAATAATAAAAATTAATAATTAATTGTTAATTTTTAATAATTAATTAATCAATAAAAATATGTTAATAAATCAATTATTTAATTATAATTTAATTAACTAATAATTAAACAGATTTTAAGTATATTTAGTTTAAAATGAAAAAATAAATTTATCACAGGCATTAATAATAAGATAAACAATAATTAATTGCTAATAATTAATAATAAATAAATGAATTTATTATATTTTAATAAATCAATTAATTAATTATATTTTAATTATTATTAGTTAAATTTTAATTAATTAATTAGCTACATTTTAAGTATATTTAATTAAGAAATGAAAAAAAAGAATGAAGAGTGCAGAAAGCTATCAGACAGAAGTGCATGATCGTGCTAGTATACAATTGTGCAATGACTAGATGGCCTCCTCTATGTCACAATCGTGCATGTGCACGATCGTACAACTATAGATGATCAGGTCTCTATCACGATCGTGCAACTACTAGACTTCACCTTTTGAGCACGAGGGTGACAGGTAGAATTCGCAAGGGTCAAGCTAAACACGATATTTTTAAGTGGTTTGACTCTCCCTTTGCCATATATTGTACGGTTGTCCATCCCATCGTTATTAAGTAGTAGATTAATATTAAGTATATTAATTTATTATAATTATGTAAGTAACAACCGTGCATCCTGAAAGCTTGTCACTAATATATATATATATATACGTAGCATTAATATATAATATTAATATATAGTAACTAATAATATAATAATTTATCACAACCGTGAATAAGTATATATATTAAGACATTAATATATTAAACTTAACACAAATTAACAATTAATAATATATGGTTATGATTAAGATTTAAATTTAATATTAGTATAAAAATAACAACAATGAACAATTAATTTAAAATAATTTCACAGTCAATAAAAAATTTATTTTGTGTATTTATGTAACTGTTATGACTAAGTCTATATATTAAAGAGTCATAAGCGGGTGTTTTAATATTAACTTATTATTATTAATTATTATTAGCTCTTCATGGTTGTGACTAATAAGTCAGAACCATGAATTGCATATTAATTATTATTATATTATTATTAAGTACTATATATTAATATTAAGAATATTAATTAATTAATTATAATTACACATGCATGGCTATGACTTGTTAAATCACTGCCATGCCTGAGCATGAGTCACGCCTGGGAGAATTTAACTCACAGGCGTGACAAGAGTATAATGCGTAAAAATAGAAGCCGTTCATGAAATAGAGGGTGAGATGGAAACGTGGTCGCTAAGCGTCGTTGCTTTCAAACAAAACACAAAACATAAGTACAGAAAAAAAAGGGATGACATGAGTCACGACTGTGACTAAATAAGTCACAGGCATGATAGTGAGAGGTAAGGCATAAAGAATGGGAGCCATCGGAAGAAAGGGATGGTGGAATGGAATTACGTGATCGTCCATCCCATCGTTATTAAGTACTAGACATTAATATTAAGTATATTAATTAATTATAAGTATACATGCATGGTCGTGACTTATTCGGTCATAGGCGTGCGTATATATACTAGCATTAATATATAATATTAATATATAGTAACTAATAATATAATAATTTGTCACGAATAAGTATATATATTAAGACATTAATATATAAAACTTTTAAAAATTTAACAATTAATAATACAGGGTTATGATTAAGATTTAAATTTAATATTAGTATATAAAAATTAACAAGAATGAACAATTAATTTAAAATAATTACAAAAAATTATTTTGTGTGTTTATGTAATTGTTATGATGAAGTTTATATATTAAAGAGTCATAGGTGTGGCTTTAATATTAACTTATTATTATTAACTATTAATTATGATTAGCTCTTCACGGCTATGACTAATAAGTTACAATAATATTAAGTATATTCACAACCATGCATGGAAGTGAGTGCGAGTCACGGTTGTGACAATTTAAGTCACAGTCGTGACAAGAGTATAATGGGTAAAAATTAGAGCCATTCACGAAATGGACGGTGGGTGGAAACGTGGCCGCTCTTAGGAGTTGGTAAGTGCATTATAAATGTTGCCGCTTTCAAACAAAACATAAAACATAAGAAAATGGCATGAGTCACGGCTGTGACTAAATAAGTCACAAGCATGACAGTGAGACATAATAAGGAGTAATAAAGAATGGGAGCCGTTGGATAAAAAGGATGGTGTGATGGAATTGCATGGTCGTCCATCCCATTTGTCCTTAATAAATATATACTTAATAAATGCATTATAAATGTGGTTGCTTTCAAACAAAACATAAAACATAAGAAAATGGCATGAGTCACGGTTGTGAGTAAACAAGTCATAGGCATGACGGTGAGACGTAATAAGGAGTAATAGAGAATGGGAGCCGTCAGATGAAAGGGACGGTGGGATGGAATTGTGTGAACATCCATCCCATTCATCCTTAGTATATATATATACTTAATAAGTGCATCATATATGTCGCTGCTTTCAAACAAAAACACAAAACATAAGAAAATGACATGACTCATGACTGTGACTAAATAAGTCCAGGCGTGATAGTGAGACGTAATAAGGAATAATAAAGAATGGGAGTCGTCGGATGAAAGGGAAAGTGGGATGGAATTGCGTGGTCGTCCATCCAATTTGTCCTTAGTATATATATATATTTAATAAGTGCATTATAAACATCGCTGCTTTCAAACAAAACACAAAGCATAAGAAAATGGCATGAGCGGTGACTTAACAAGTCACAGGCATGACAGTGAAACATAATAAGGAGTAATAAAGAACAAGAGCCGAAGGATGAAAGGGACGGTGGGATGGAATTGTGTGGTCATCCATCCCATTCATCCTTAGTACATATATACTTAATAAGTTCATTATAAACATTGCCATTTTCAAATAAAACACAAAACATAAGAAAATGACATGAGTCACGGCTGTGACTAAATAAGTCACAGGTGTGACAGTGAGACTTAATAAGGAGTAATAAAGAATGGGAGTCGTCGGATGAAAGGAACAGTGGGATGGAATTGTGTGGTCATCCATCCCATTCGTCCTTAGTGTATATATATACTTAATAAGTGCACTTTAAATGTCGCCGATTTCAAACAAAACACAAAACATAAGAAAATGGCATAAGTCATGGCTGTGACTAAATAAGTCACGATGTGACAGTGAGACGTAATAACGAGTAATAAAGAATGGGAGTTGTCGGATGAAAGGGATGTTAAGTCAAGAGGACTTCACTTCTATTAATTTTGATGACAATCAAATAATAATAATCTTATAAATATATAAACTGTTTTGATGGGTTTGTTAAGTATGCAGATATGTGTAAGTAACACTTAGGCAACAACAGTTGAAGCATAAGACGAAGTGCAGCAACATAAGATGAAGTCGAAGCATAAGAAAAAGATGAAGCATAAGACAAAGCGTACCAACATAAGATGAAGTCGAAGCATAAGACGAAGCACAACAACATAAGACGAAGCCGAAGTATAAGATGAAACATAAGACGAAGTCAAAGCATAAGATGAAGCGTAGTAGTATAAAACGAAGCGGAATAATAGACAAAATGTAGTAACAGAAGAAAAGTTATTCCAGACGATACAAAATGAAGATATTCTAGAACATCAGTCAGTTAATTAGTTGAAGTTAGTTACAGGACTCAACTAATAATTGTTTCTAGAAGATTCAAGAAGCAGTTATCAAGAAGACAATTGGACACTTAGGCTATAAATATTAGTTATAGTCGAAAACTACATACATATAGAGAAATACTCTTGAACGTTTTTTATATTAGCAAAAATTTTGTATTGAAAGTGAAAAAGAAGTGAGCGAATACGTCTATAATGTGAAAGCTCAAAAATATTTTTTTAGAGAGAGAAATGAAAGCTAGAGCCTGGAGAGGCTAATATAGCTGATAAAGAATATTGTGTGAGAGAGACCTGAAGAGGTTCTACGTGTTGAAAGAATCCTTGTAAAGTTGACAAGTATAGTGAAATCTCAGAAAAACTCTTGGGACTAGACGTAGCCTAAGGTTTGAGGTAAAATAGTATAAAATTGTATCGTCTATTCTCTAACCCTTATTTTTTAATTTTCTTGTATTAGACGAGTAGATAATATTACTTGCGATTGCATTGCTTATCAATTTTAGCAAAATGTTTTAGTAATCATTTAAATTTTGTAAAGAAATTTAAGAAGTCTCAAAAGATTAATATTTTCGAAAAGATTACACAATTCAACTCCCCTTCTTGTGTAGTTTACATATTATATCAGATTTCTATATTAACAAGTGATTTACTTCAATCGGTATCAAAGCGAGGTTTCCAAGAAACACTGTCGCAAAGTGAGGACAAAGATCCATGGTTGAATCACATGTTTTTATAGCTGAAGGTGCCTTAGTCACAAGACCTCCTGCATTCAATGGTGATGATTATCATTATTGGAAGGACAGGATGCGACTCTTCATAGAATCCACACATATTGATCTTTGGGATATCATCGAGAATGGTCTATATACACCAATAGATGATGAAGGCAATATCATTTCTCACGACAGATGGTCAGCCGATCAGAAAGCTTGATTTCAGTTGAAATCAAAGGCCAAGTTCTTTCTAAGTTGTGCCCTAAGTAGAAGTGAATATGATAAGGTTCATGGATGCATATCTGCAAAGGAGTTGTGGGATACATTAACCATTGCACACGAAGGCACAAATTAAGTGAAAAAGTCCAAGATAAGTATTCTTGTTCATCAATATGAGTTGTTCAAAATGAAAGATGAGGAATCTATTGATCAGATGTTTGGACAATTTCAAACAATTGTTAATGGACTTAAAGCTCTTGGGAGAATCTACGATAATCAAGACCATGTCAAGAAGATTCTCAGAAGCCTACTAAAAAGATGGAGACCTAACATTATAGCAATACAAGAAATCAAGGACTTAAGCAAGCTGAAGCTAGATGAATTGCTTAGTTCACTGAAGATATATGAAGTAGAGCTTGATGCAGAAGATAAACCTAGAAGAGACAAGTCTATTGCATTAAAGGCCGGTACCAGAAAAATAGAAGCACATCTTCAAAAGCATTAAAGATTGAAGAAATCAAGGATAATGATACCAATGAGTCTGATCAAGATTCAAGTGAAGATGATGATGAATTATCCTTCACTTCAAGAAAGATTAAAAGGATGTGGAAAAAGAAAATGAAAGGAAATAAAGATTTTTCTTTTAAGAAGAATAGCAAAGAAGAAGTCAAGAATGAGAAAACGTCTATCATCTGCTACGAATGCAACAAACCAGGAC
>JANIPM010000006.1:7473532-7496954 GCA_027478405.1 Erythroxylum cassinoides
AAGTCTTGATTAATTCTAGTTATTGATATAATATTTATTTATAATAGTTTGAAAAATGAAATGAAATGAAATAATTGATTCTTAAATAAATTAAATTCCTATTTCAAATATAAATTTAATTCATTTTTGGAATAATTTTCAAATTTAATTAGAAATGATTTCCAGTTATCTTGATTCCTTTAATAAATTTAATTGAGAACAATTTCTAATAAATTACTCTCCTTACTTGTCGTAATTTAGAAGAAGTATTTTTTTGAAAATCCTCAAATAAGATATTTTATTCTAATTAGAAAAACTACTCTTTGATCTAAAAAAGAAACAACTTTTCCTCACTTAGAAAAATATTTTTAAAATTGTAACGAGACTAATCCAAAATTAAATAAAATATTTAATATAATTAATAAATTTATTTATATTATTATTTATAGATTAATTTCTCAATTAATTAGAAAATTCTTCTGTTAATAAACTAATAAACTATCTTCCAACTTCCAAAAAATGGTCCAATGTAGTAAAGAAAACTCATTTTCTTAATTAGTAAAAGAGTTAGAAAATAAAATTTCTCAGTATTCTTAATTAGATTACCTTATTCTGATTTTGAAATTATTTTAGTTTGGATTACATTAATCCATGTAATCCAAGGACAGAACAAGTTCTTTTCTGGTCCTCTTTATGGCCAAGTACTTTTTATTATCTGTAGTCAAAGAAATTCTTGTTAACAAGGAGGGAAAAACGACTAGTGGCGGTGCCAAAAGTTAATGCATATGGGCTTCTAAAACCAAGTTATTGATGTTAATACTAGATCATTATGAGTTAACTATCGTTTGAGACATACCTCTTATATGATCAACAATTATTATGAAAGCAGAACATTCAGCTAGTTAGGGCTCAACGCACCCAAATTTTCTAAAGCCCTACTTCTTTACGATCTAAACTTTTCATATTATATAGTAGATCCAGTCACGATGGTGGTTTAAAGATTGCAAAACTTTGCATATTTAATTCCATAGTTAGATATCAATGATAACAAAACGATAATTCATCTTCAAGTTAAAGAATTAAAGATTGTTGAAAAATTAAGATACAATATCATTGCCTATGCAGTGCAAGAAAATAAAATTTTTTAACGATTTCTCAAAAACTAAGCAAAATTTAGTTCTACAATATGAATAATTAGTAAATGTAATTAAAACATAAATTATAAATTATACCTTATTATGAATTTTGATTTTATTTTCTACAAGTCTCCTTAAATTGACAAGTTATGTGAAAATGACTTTAGCCACACAAATATCCAACATTTAATAGCCTTAGCACAAACAAATTGAGAGAACTTTATAAATGGTGTAGAGAGAGGTTGAACAAGAGTGCTAGCTATAAAGTCTTATTCTATCTTAGTACAATCATACTAGTTCTCTAGCAATAGTATCAAAATATAAAACTTTATATAAGATAATTTGTAGATCTCAAGTTAAAAGTTTACTTATACAATTATTGCAATGAGTATTTTTATACACAAAAGTATTATTCCATAAATAATTCTCATGTCTGGTTAATTCAATGAATTTATTCTCTATCAAGCACTCACGCATTTGTTTATAATTTTAATTATAACATCAACTTCTTTACATAAAGAAGAAACATTCATATGCTAGTCTTTTTGCCTTTATTAATCTTAGAGATATAATAAATAAAATGCAATATAAATCTTATAATTATGATCTCACGGGATTTTATCTTTTAAGTTTATTAACAAAATAGACATGGATAAAATAAAGAGTGTATTTATTAAAAAAAAAGATAAAATAAAGAGTACTTTTTATTAGTTGTCACAAATATACAGCCAACTGATTAGTTGTGGGATGTAAATCAATACTTTGTACTATCATATACTCTAAAGGCCCTAGAATCGTTAAACAAGTAATTTATTAATGTTCATCCAATTACAATTATGCTTTCTGTATGAAGCATTTTCATGCGAATATGAAGTATGGTGACAGAGTTTTACCAACTGGAGTAGGATAGCTAGACAATGGAGGAGTATGAGCAGGGATTTAAAAGAATTTTGAGGTTTTTTGACAAACTACTTTAAAGGAGGCTAAGAGGGAGAGATTCATTCAGGGCTGAACTTATTCATGATAAAGTATAGGGTAAGATCATTTTAAGCTTATTGATTATACTGTAGTTGTGAGCAAGGCTTAATTTTTAGAGGAGCCTTGAGATTTCAGAGGAAGATATTAGAGAGGCAAAATGGGAGCTGGTTTTAATGAATGGAGACAAACAAAGAAGAAGACCAAAATGGCTATCCCAAATAAGAGGTAACAAGTGACATGATCAAGAGGATATAGGTATCGATGGAGCTCGCATATACCTTTGTGTGTACCAGTGCATTTTGGGAAGAAGAAAGATGACTTAACGATGATGTGTAACGAATTATATAAGGTGATAGTGAAGAATCATTATCTTTTATTAATGATAGATTATTTATTTGACCAGTTTCTTAGAGCTGAGATGTTCTCGAAGATATATTTGGAATCGAGCTACTATTAAATGAGGATCATAACAGAGGATATAGTAAAGACATTCTTTAAGACTCATTATGGTCACTATAAGTTTATGTTAATGCCTTCGTGCTGACTAATGCCCCTTCCATTAATGCCTTTTGTTAAGTTTTTAGGTTTTATGATTTTTTAAGCATGCTTTATTAACAATTGCTCAATAACTTTTGTTTTCTTACATTAGGTACTTATCAGGTGCTATGGAGAGACTTTCTGGTATTTTTTATATTGAATGACTTGTTTTTGTAACTTGTCAATATTTGGGCATAGTGTTTGTGTGTTATATTGATATGTGTGATGCGTGGTAATTGGTTAAGATTAATATTCAATATTGTAACGGGACATATACTATATGGTTGGTCGGGACTAATATCCAATGTCAAAATGGGATAAATACCATTCAGTTGAGTAATATCTATATGTGTTGCCAACCTTGAACAAATATAAGACAATGATGATTTATGGTTATTATGATATTCATTTATTGTAGATTTTCCTATCTGCATGTGTTATGAACTTATGATTTCTTTGACATATATTTTAGAGCAATCAGTAATTCCATAAAAGACACAATTGCAGGCGTTTGTTACATATAAAATATAACATGTGCAGCTTTTTATGTGTTTTATTATAAATTTTATTTAATCTATAAATACTTCTATACTTTTGAACTTTTTAGTTAAGAAACTCAAAGACATTCAGTTTAGAGATATTAAAAAGGTGAGTTACATACCATACTTTTGATGCATTTTTATTTGTTATTATATTTAAGATAGTTTAGGCTATTTTATTTATTATGGAATTGACTTATGAGATTGTTAAATATTGGATATATAGGAGTTATGTTTTAGGACTAATTTTACTATATGTATTTTAAAATTACCGTTTAAGGAAAGTGTTTTATTACCCTTAGTTTGGTAATGAGCCTGGAGACTTGGTCTTACTATTGGATGACAATATGTCAGAAGCCCAGTATTTATCAAATGTCAGTCAATAAATGTCAACCTATGTTTGGTGTTTATCGTTGGCTGCATATTGAGGCCGAAGTTATATGTTTTTCTAATTGCCAACAGGGATCTGTCATCGACGAGTACTTGTCCCAAGTTCCGAGACGTATAATTCTAGTCCAACTTAGAATCCGAAAAGGAATTGAGGTGAATTCGTTCACAAGGTAAGTTTATTCGTTGTAATTTCCTTTGATGTTTTACTTTTAAGAATACCTTTCAAAGAAGTATAATAGTAAGGCAAGAGGAGTTGACGCTGATATTTTTTGAAAAATAAAGAAATTATAAGTAGTAAATCAATTATAAGGTGTAAAGTGATAACATCTTAGTATCTTAACAGAAATATAATGTATATTATCATTATTTTTTCACATGCACATATCTCTTCTGTTGTAATCTTTGAATTAGTCTTATCTCTTATTTTATTTCTATTTATCCAATTATCATCAACACTGAATATAAAGGGTTGTTGCCTCCATCAATAAGCACGTAACAAAATATTACCTTTTTCTTACTTCTCTACTCTTTTTGGTATCAAAGCTCATACTCATCTCTTAATAGCGTCCTTTTTTCTTTCAATCAACCAACCCTCTATCTAGGAAAACAACAAACACGAGTTCCTTTTATACATAGCTAAACACTACTCATTCCTATTCAAAATAAATGTCATTTTAGAGGGATGCACACTTGTTAAGAAAGTTAATGAAATATTTGATATACCTTTATTAATTACATGTTGAAATGCCTTGAAAATATAATATGTGTAATTAAGATGTGAGAAAAATTAAAGGATAATTTTATAAGTAAAATTATAATCATGCATGAAAAGTTACGAACGACACTTATTTTGAATAATTAAAATCTCTCTAAAACGACTTTTATTTTGAATAGGAGGGAGTAACATTTAGCCAATTCCTCAGTCTAATACATTCCAATTCCCTCAACAATCAATCCTTTTTTTAAAACCATAACACTCTGTTTCTAGTATTCATAACAAATTGTCCAAACTTTCCCATTATTCGATTCAATATCTCAACACACAAAACTACAAACACCACCAGCATTCACATACAACCACAAACATTTTGCACTCAATCAAATACCACAAGAACTCCATTAAACATAACACAAAATGACAGACACCAATCTCTTGACGTTGTTTTCAATCAAATTACCAACTTCCTAATTACACCTCTAGACTCCACTAATTATTTGGTATGGAGAAACCAAATGAAAGTCGTCCTCATTACCTTAGACCTTCTTGGATATATTGACGGAACTATCACACCTCTGGAAGACCCTCACTCCACATATTACATCAAATAGCAGAAAACAGACTAGCTAGTTTATTACTTTCTCACTGGCTCTCTATCCAGCTCCACCGTGAGGCTTACCCTCTACCATACCACAACTCGTAGTCTCTGGGTTGCCATTGAAACCCATTTCATGCTCCAGCCCACCTCACAAAGGTCACTCCTTTGGCACAAACTTCATACCATTAAAAGGGGCTCCAACTCTATTAATTACCTCAACTATGTCCCTATTACTGCTGAATAGCTTGTTGCCAATAGAGACTCCATTTCCAACGATGATCTTGTACTTTTCACCTTAAATGTACTATTGGTGGTCTACGAATCTTTTATCACAACCATTGAAAACCATAACCAAAGTATTACCTTTATCGAGCTCAAGGCCTAACTCATGTTCCATGAACAATGATTGTTGTCCTTTCACGCTTCATCGCCATCAGCCTCAACATTCGCTACCCTCTCGAACAATCACCCCAGCTTTAACTCCTCCGGCAGAGGTGACGGCAATAGATCTAAATGCGGGCGCCCTGCTAGTCCCTCTCCTATCACAACTCCCACATCTGATTTTAGTTTAAACCCAAACATGTATAATGGCCCTCAAATTTCTGAGCTCCTCATTTTGGGCTTAATTTACATTTGATCCTAATTTTCAGCCGAATCACAAGTACTCTTCAACTCAACACCAAACCCAATATAACCTCTCTCAACCCAATTTCCACAATAATAAGCCACCTAGTCAATGTCAAATTTGTTGAAAATGGGAACATATTACTGCTCACTGCCATTTTTGACATTCTAAATCTCAAAACCGCTCATCTGGATTCTGTAATAATCTAAATAATCTTATCACGGCCTTTACTACTATGAATATTCAATCTGATCCTGATTTCACTCCATTCAATCACAACACTATTACTAACTGGTTACCAGATATTGGTGTGACTACTCACATGACTCCACATCCTAATTTTATAGAATTTGTCACATTATATGATGGATCAAATCAAGTTATTATCAGTAATAGACACACTCTCCCAATTTCATCCACTGTAACCTTTCCCAATTCTTCTCATAATGTTCATCTTCTTGATATATTGATTGTTCCCCACATTATTACAAATCTTTTATCTGTTTCCAAATTTGTCACTGATAATTCCTATGTAATTGAATTTAATCCATCTAGTTATATTGTTAAGGATCTCAAATCCAAGATTCTGCTTCTTGCAAGCCCCATTCATAACAATCTCTACCTTATGAAGATTCCATAACACTTTACAAACCTAGTTGCTCTCACTACTGTCTTCAGTTCAAAAAATATATGGCACCAATATTTGAGTCATCCATATGCTACTACATTGTCTAGATTAGGTCATATTTTGCATTTAAAATAATCTGAATCCATGTACTTCTTGTCTAGAAGGCAAAAGCATTCATCTTTCATTTCTTCTATCTTCGCGCACTTTTGTCAAACCTTTACAATTAATTCACTGTGACATTTAAGGTCCTTCCCTGTCTCTTTCCCAATCTAGTTTTTGCTATTTTATTATCTTTGTGGATGACTTTAGTCGATTTACTTGGATCTTCAAATCATGCCTTGCTTCATTTTCAATCCTTTAAAACCACCATTGAAAATCAATTTTCCATAACCATCCAAACTTTTCAATGTGATGGAGCTCTCGAACTTACTAAAGGTGTTTTTTCCCACTATCTTTTTTCCCATGGAATCACTCTTTTCATCTCTTATCCCTATATGGCCCAACAAAATGGCCTTGCTGAAAAAAAAATTGTCACATCACTAAAACTAGTCTCACCCTTCTTCTTCATGCCTCTCTTCCCAAGTCCTTTTAGTATGAAACATTCAATACTGCTATTTATCTTATCAATCTCTTACCTACTTTTGTTTTTCACCACAAATCTCCTCATAAAGTCCTTTACTACATTCAACTTGACCATACTCATCTTTGTGTTTTCGGTTGTACACGTTTTCCTTATTTGGGCTCCACTAGTCTAGATAAACTTACACCAAAATCTTTTCAAATTGTTTTTCTTAGATGTGCTTCCCACTATAAAGATTATTGTTGTTTTGATCTCATCACCTCTAAACTTTTTATTTCTCATCATGTCCGCTTTAATGAACATCTCTTTCCTTACCATAACTTACCTGTGTCATCTTCTACCTCACCTTCCTCCTCTCCTCTTTCTTTACCTTTTCCACCTCTACCCTCTACTTCCTTTTCCTCCCCTATCATAAACACATCACAACCTCCTCCTCATCCAATGATCACTCGTACCCAAGACAACATATGTACCCGTTGCCATTTCTTTGATTATATCACTTATACTATCACCAGCCTAAATAATCATTATGATCCCATCTCCTTTACTCAAGCCAACAAATTTTCTCACTGGCACCAGGTTATGCTTGAAGAGTTTGGCACCCTCCATTGCAATCACATATAGACCTTTGTCTCCTACCTACCAAACACAAACATTGTCGGTTGTAAATGGGTTATTCATATTACAAAATCTCGATGGCTCCCTTGAACACTATAAAGCTAGTCTTGTCACTAAAGCTTACCATTAAACTCCAGGAGTTAACTGAACTACTACTTTCAGTCCTGTTATCAAACCCACCAATATTTGAATCATCATTGTCTTAGTTACATCATGTAATTAGCCTATTCGCCAACTTGATGTCAATAATGTCTTTCTTTAGAGCTACTTACAGGAAACTATTTACATGTCTCAACCTCTTGGCTTCACATATTCACACCATCCTCACTATGTTTGTAGACTTTATAAAGCCTTATGTGGTCTCAAACAAGCATTTTAAGACTAGTTTCGCTGTTTTAGTCAAAAACTCCTTGAAGTCCACTTTCAAATTTGACACCTCTCTCTTCATTCAAAAAATAACTCTCACATAACTTTTCTCTTAGTTTATATGGATGATATTTTGGTAATTGGTTCCTCACCCTCTTTCATCACCATAGTTATTCATGAATTCAGTTCTGCCTTTTTAAAAAAGACTTAGTTCCCGCTCATCATTTTCTTGATGTAGAAGCTCACAACACTTCTTAAGGTCTTCTTCTCACCTAAGCCCAATACACCAAAGATCTTCTTCTTCGAATTGACTTTGACACCCATTACTCCATCTCTTCTCTTATTTAAAAATCACGGTGTTCCTCTTTTTGATCCTACTACCGTAGCACTGTTGGTACTCTTCAATACCTTTGTCTCACCCATCCTGATATTCAATTTGTTGTTAATAAAGTCTCTTAATTTCTACAATGTCCTACTGGCATTCATTGGTCTACTGTGAAATGGATTTTACGATATCTTTGCTCTCATGGCATTCATTTCATATAATCTTCCAACCTCTCTTTACAAGCCTATTATGATGTTGATTGGACTAGATGTCCTAATGATCGCCTTTTTACATCTAGTTATTGTATCTTTCTAGGGCCTAATCTTATCTCTTGGAGTGCTAAAAAGCAACCCACAATTGCTTGATCAAGTACTAAAGCTAAGTACTATAGCACTGCTCTTGCTTCTGCAGAATTATGTTAGATTACTATCCTTCTTAGTCAATTGGGTTTTACTAATCTTGCTTCTACCCTCTAGAGTGACAATCTTAGTGCTACCTTTTTAGCTTGGGATCTAGTTTCTTATGCTCGTACAAAGCACAAATTGACATTCATATTGTTTGTGATCTCATTACTAACAAAGCTCTTTTTGTTCATCACATTTTGTCCTCTGCTTATATTGTTGGATCGAAAACAAAAGCATACTAGATTTGGCTAAATGATAGATTTCAAAAAAAATTTCCGAAATCAAAATGCAACGGAAGTATAATAACCAAATCAACATGTTTAATCTATACATGATACGGTATTAGAAAAATAAATAACATAAAAGATGGTAGAAACTTTTTTTGATTCCTTAGCTACAGCTTTGATTCCTTGCTATGGTATTCTCTCCTTGTTATTGTATCATCTCCTTACTATTGTATCCTCAACCAATCCAATCCACTACTTGTTCTCCTTGGAAAACTTGGTTAGCAAGATCCTTTGGTGGGAAAGAAGAAGAAATATTGTAGAAGTTTACCATAGTTGAAAGAACCAAAACTAAGTGACACTGTCGTTGCTAATTTCAGTTATGAAAGAAAGGAGTGTAGAATTCCAACCAATTCACCACCTCTTTCTCTTTCTCAAAATGAAAGAGAGAGAGAGCAATAAATGAGACCTTCTCTTTTGTTCAATATGACTAAATGAAAAGATAAAAAACCAAAAGCAAGACACTCATTTTCGGTTAACAAATGAAAAGAAGGGAGAGAGAACATCAAATGCATTACTCCCTTTTTTATTCAAAAGAATGCTAAAAGGTTTACAAGTTTTTCTACATGCCAACATTAAATGATAACCATTAAGCCATTTAATGATAAGATTATTAAACCATATAATGAAGACACCATTAAACCATTTAATGATGATGAATGACAAAAACTCACCTTATATTCAGCAATTCAGTGCTAAATGTGCAGCCATAAAATTTAGCTAGATAAAACCTAAGACTATATCATGTAGTTTCAATTTTTGCCCTCCTTTTTTTGTCTTTACAAAATTTGATTTAATTTAATTATTCTAATTAATTAAATCAAACCAAAATCCAGCCTAATATTAAATGTTCACTTTGGCCTTCTAATTAACACTTAATTAGAATAAGCCCAACATTTAATAATAAGCTTAAAACCTAATTTAATTAAGTCTTAACTAAATTGTTCCAGTATTATTATTTCGAATCTAATTTAGACCTTTCTTCTTTCTTATTTCTAGTAATCTCTATTTATTTTTCTTGCTTTTCTTGATAACCTTCCTAGAAGCCAAGTGGGGAATCTATTTGGACTTATATAATTCAAGCTCCAATAAGACTGGAATTAATTTAATCTCATTAAAATTAATTCTAGCTTATTAACCAAATGTCATTCCACTAAAGCAAATTAGTTGAACTCTTGAATTACTAAATATTTTAAGAGAACACATGTTTCAATAAGATGTCCAATTGCAAACTCTATTATGAACCATATTATAGCCATCCGCACAATAAAGGGTAAAATTATCGTTTTTTCCTTAATTAGTTTTTCCTTCTAGATCTCCTGCTTTACTCTATATAGTGATTACCACACAAGATCTGATCTTGGTGTTAAGACTTGATGGATAGTTAGTCCATCAAACTATTGGTGCTAATTTAATCACCAATCTCCATAAAACATCTAGAACTGATGATATCACTATAAACTCTTTATTTGAGTGAATGTTCCCTAATACATGTTTCAGTTAATTATTCAAACATGCAGACTCTAGATTGATACTCTGTAAAAATCCATTATAATCATATCAAGAATTATAATGAAACACATATGAGTTCACTGCTCATCAAGATTGTGGTTCGCAATGAAGAATGCTAAATTATATGTTTTAAGATTTAAAAAAATGACCTACTTTAATCTTGAAAAACATACATGATTGTAGATTCATTTAATAGTGCCATTATTGATAGTTAAGTACTATCATGATATGAAACTCATTATTCCCTTGAAGTAAACTCCTTTACTTATATGGAGATAAATCGAAACACTACAATCCAAACCATAATCAAGTAACCAATTTGATTATTCAACTATAAATCAACTAATTTAGATCTAATAATATACATGTTTCCTATATTTCTCCATGTATATTTATATTACTTACAAAAGATTCTTGGTACTTTATGACTAGTTATATAATGCTCATACAAAGAAAACTAAATTCTTTGTTTATTAATAATAAATTTTTCATTACAAAAGTATCTGGAAGAAGATTAAGTTATATATAAATGCACTTGCTTTCCAAGGCACTTTATTTACATAGCTCCAACTATCTCCCACTTGCTGTAAAGCAAGTTTGACATATCCCTTATTCCCATCCCTATTAGGTAACCCTCAAAACTCTTTTGAGATAGCATCTTCATAAATGGATCAACAAGGTTATACTCTATGGGAATCTTTACCACATTCACCTCACCACACTGTATTATCTCCCTTATGAGATGACACTTTCTCTCAATGTGTTTAGCAGCTTTACTGTTTCGAGGTTCTTTAGAATTAGCCACTGTCCCACTATTATCACAATAAAGTATAATGGCCTTTTCTGCTTTAGGAACTACCTCCAAATCATTTAGGAACTTGCGAAGCCATACTGCTTCTTTTGCTGCTTCGCAAGTAACAACATACTCAGCCTCCATAGTCAAATCAACAACATAAGAATGCTTGACACTCCTCCAAACTATAGCTCCACCTCCTAAAACAAATATAGAACCAGAAATTGATTTCCTTAAATCAACATCTGATTGGAAAGTGGAATCTGTATATCCTGTCAGAATAAGATTACTTCTAGAATAAACAAGCATTAAGTTCTTAGTCCTAAAAAGATACTTTAGTATGCAATTAACCGCAGTGCAATGCTCCATTCCTGGATTGGATTGGAATCTACTTACTAGTCCTACTACATAACAGATATCCGAGCTGGTGCAAAGCATAACATACATTAAACTCTCAACTACCGAAACATATGAAGTGTTATACATGCGTTCGACCTCCTCTTGGGTCTTAAGTACTCGTTCCTTTGAAAGTTTGATTCCATGTCTAGTAGGCATGAAACCCTCTTAAAATCTTGCATGGCAAACTTATTAAGCATATTCTCAATGTAGGTCAATTAAGACAAGGCTATCAATTTATTCTTACGATCCCTTATAAGTTTAACCCTAGAATATAGTTAGTCTCTCCTAAATCATTCATTGAGAACTATTCGTTTAGCCATCCTTTGACTGTAGATAACATTTCTACATCATTTCCAATATGTAGAGTATCATCGACATATAGAATTAGGAAAATAACCTTGCCTTCTTGTATCCTTTTATAGACACAAGGCTCATCTAGGTTTTATATGAACCTATAGGTTTTTATAGACTTATCAAACCTAATATTCCAAGATCCATAGGTTTTGATAGACTTATCAAACCTAATGTTCCAAGACCTAGATGCTTGCTTAAGTCCATAAATAGACCTCTGTAATTTGCATACCATATGCTCATTACCTGGCTCAACGAATCCTTTTGATTAGGCCCTATAAATGATCTCCTCAAGATTCCTATTAAGAAATGCGGTCTTGACGTCTATTTTTCATATTTCATAATCAAAATAGGCTACTATAGCCAAAAGAATTCGGATGGCCTTAAGAATAGCAATTGGAGAAAAAGTCTCCTTATAGTTTATACCCTCTTTTTGAGTATAGCCTTTAACTACCAATCTAGCTTTAAAAGTCTCTACCTTTCCATCTGATCCCTTTTTTCTTTTGTAGATCCATTTGCACCCTATGGCTTTTTATATCTAGTGGTAAATCTATAAGAATCTAGACTTCATTGGTATACATGGAATCTATTTCCGATTCCATCACTTTGAGCTATTTTTTTTGCATCAACATCATTAATAGCCTGTGTATAAGTAATATGATCTGTTTCTTTTTGGTCTGAGATGGCAAGTATGCCTTCTAATAGACCTAGATACCTGTCTAGTTGTCTCACAACCCTCCCACTATGACTAGGAACTATTTGATGTTCAGGCTGATCTTCTGATTCAACTCTTGAATCCATTTTGACATCTTGTTCTACTATATCCAAATCAACCCTTGGTTTGGATGAAATAGCTAACTCCTTTAGTACTACTTCACTTAGTCCTTTGTGATTTCTCACAAATTCTTCCTCCAAGAAGTCACATTTATTGACATAAATACCTTCCTATCTTGAAGACTATATAAATAGTACCCTTGTGTACCCGTAGGATATCCTACAAATAAACATATTTTTGACCTTGGTTCTATCTTTATAGATTCAGGCCTTAGAACATGGGCTAGGTAGTCCCAAGTCCTTA
Source organism: Erythroxylum cassinoides (assembly GCA_027478405.1). Taxonomy (NCBI): domain Eukaryota; kingdom Viridiplantae; phylum Streptophyta; class Magnoliopsida; order Malpighiales; family Erythroxylaceae; genus Erythroxylum; species Erythroxylum cassinoides. The sequence continues at coordinate 7,486,371 of JANIPM010000006.1, forward strand.
ATTACCGCAATGAAGGAACTCGGCCAGTCACTAACTCCCTAGGTATTTTAGACACCAATTTGGATGGAGAAAAATTAAGAAGATAAGTTGCCGTTTATTTGGCATATCCCCATAATGATTCTGGAAGGCTAGCGTAGGACATCATTGATCTTACCATTTCTAATAGAGTCCTATTTCTCCTCTCTGCTACATCATTCTGTTGAGGTGTTCGTGGAGTTGACAAGTTAGAAACAATTTCATTTCCAATTAGAAATTGTTGGAACTCTCCAAATAAATACTCACCACCTCGATCCGATCGAAGTTCTTTTAATGACTTACTTAGTTACTTCTCAACTTTAGGTTTGAATTCTTTGAACTTTTCAAAGGACTCACATTTTTTTATGCATCAAATTCAAATAACCATGTCTAGAGTAATTATCTATAAAGGTTACGAAGTATTTATAACCTCTTTCAGCTTGTACATTTATGGGCCCACACATCAGTGCATATCAGGTCCAAAGTGGATTCAAATTTGTTTCCTTTGGAAGGAAATAAGGCCTTGGTAATTTTTCCTTCAATACAAGATTCACAGGTTGGTAATGGATCATTATCCTAGCCCGTAAGGATCCCATCCTTCACTAACCTGTCAAGTTTTTTTCTGATTGATATGAACCATTCTTAAGTGCCACAGATATTTTGAATTAATGCTAAAGACATTGGATTGTCTTGGTGTTATTAATTCTGTGGTGTTTAGTGAGCCTGTCATAGGTTCTAAAAAGAATAATCCCTGTTTAATTATTTCATTACAAATAAAATCCTTATTCTCAAATATTGAAACAAAATTTTCAAAATATAAGGAATAACCAAATTTTATTAAACAAAAAATAGAAGTCATGTTCCTTACAATCATTGGGATGTAATATACATCCTCCAAATATAACCTATGACCATTAGGAAAGTCTAAAATAACCACTCCCACTGATTCTGCCAAAACGTAAGATCCATCTGCTATCTTGACTTGAAACTGGGCTTTAGGTAGTCTTTTCCTTTGCTGGAACCACTACAAAGTATTGCAAACATAGTTAGTGGCTCCTGAATTTAATATCCAAGAATCAGATTAATCTGCCACATTTTTAGTTCCTAACAAACTTAGAAAACCCATACCTTGTTTGCTTTTGAGGGACTCAAAGTAAACTGTACAGATTCTTTTCCAGTGGCCTTTCTCACCACAGTAGAAACACTTTCCCTTGATGTCCTCTTTGGCCTTCTTTTTCATGGGTTGGACCTTGACCCCTCTTTAGGCCTTTTATTCATTTGATCCTTCTTCTTTTGCTTGCCTTTACCCTTGGGCTTAGAAGAAGATGCTACATTAGCCTCGGGCCTATTAGCCTTGATATTTCATATCTCCTCCATACTCTGGAAGGTATCATCAACTCACTCAAGGTGTAATCCTTGATGTTGAGCTCATAGTCCAACTTAAACTGCTGAAAAGAAGAGTTTAAGCTATTGATGATCATGATCATTTGCGTTTCCGCGTCTATGTCTGCCCCAAGCATCTCAACCTTAGTAACCACAGAGATTACCTAAAGCATGTAATCCTGCACAGGTTCACTAGGTTTTTGTCTAAGATTATGAAAGGTTTGGATAGCTTTCACCCTTGCAAACTTGGTCTTCACACCAAAAATCTCATGTAAGAGATGGACCATTGCACTGACAATTTTCATGCATGCAATTTTCTTTTGCAACATTCCACTAACAAAAGCCAGAATATAGTACTTAATAGTCTTATTAGTATTCTGTAATTGCTCATATTGTTGGACTTACTCAAAAGTTGAATTTCCACCTGGAAGTGCAGGCTCATTTTTCGTTAATGCCTATGAAATTCATTCATATTGAAGAACAATGTCAAGGTTATATCTCCATTCATCAAAATTCTCTCCGTTTTTTGATTTGTTATCAATAAAGAGCAAAATGAGTGGATTCATATTGTGGTGATTATGTATGAAAAATAAATTATTAAAGAATGAGCATACTAATCAACAATATTGGAACTTGGTATAAAATCATGATGCATGTATGCATGATGATAAATTTAACAAAACTTAAAAATTAAATCTTTATATGAAAGTTATTTTCTTATCTATAACAAAATAAGAGACGGTGGACCATTTTATCCATTAAAAGAAAATTGGGGCCCTCCCACTAAAAAGCTATTAAGCATCTTCATGCCTAACTTTTAAAGAAACATCATAATTTGTTCCATACATTTATGAATAGAGCTACGGCGGGCAGGTTATTGATAAAATATATTGAATGTGTAACCATTTGATTCATCCACTAAAGGTACTTGCAAATCAACGCACCAGATCCCATTAGAACACGAAAATTAAATATGCTAGGGCAAGGGTAGTACAAAGATGGGTGACCTCTTGGGAAGCTCTAGAGAAAAGCAAAACCGTGAGGGCTTGGTTGGGCCAAGGCCTAAAGCAGACAATATCTGTGAGCGGGTGATCTGGGCTATTACAGTGGTATCAGAGCTGGTACCTGAATCGTTATACCAACTAGGTTGAGCCCTAATAGGGTGGAGAGTGTGAGATCCCACATTAGTTAGAGAGGGGAACGAAGTACGCCTTATAAGGGTACAGATACCTCCCCCTTACAGACGCGTTTTTTATGCCCTAATGCACCAGATCCCATCAGAACTCCGAAGTTAAATTTGCTAGGGCAAGAGTAGTATCAGGATGGGTGACCTCCTAGGAAGTTCTCGGGAAAAGCAAAACTGTGAGGGCTTGGCTGGGTTGAGGCCCAAAGCAGACAATATCTATGAGCGGGTGATCTGGGCTTTTACAATAGGCTTCTTAAGGATTCCTAGGCTTAGAATACATAGCGGTATGAATTATGATGATGTGTGATTAATTGTTTGCGTGGTTGAGTTGATTGATTGCATTGAGTGACATGCATATCATGCATACATGTAGGAAATAGGATTAAAATGAAGCATAAGCTAATCGTTAGTGTTTCAATTGAAGGAGTAAGATGCTACCTCATAGAAGAACACGAGGAGTTTTGCAAGGATCCGTTGCACTTGACCCTCCACCAATAGAGGAGGGCACTGCAAAGTCTATTGCACAGGAAATGCTGAGGCTTTTGTAGGACATGGTAGTGATCCCTCACGATCACTAACGCGTGAGACACCTCTTCCACAAGAGAAAGTACGTACTCCCTTAGATCCTAGACTATTCCAGGCCTTTGTTTAGGCTTTTGTCCAGGCCATGGGCCCGATTCAACAAACTTCTACTCTAGCCTTAGCTAAGAAAGGAAAGTAATTTGATAAGCTTAGGAAGTATGGGGCAGGGGATTTTTATGGAACAACTGATCTAGAAGAAGTTGAAACATGGTTGAGGAAGGCAGAAAGAATATTATTAGTATTAGTTAGTGATCCTGGCTCAGTGAGTCCTTTCTTCCATGATGAACTGTTGGCACCAGTCCTACATTTTATCTCTGTGGACCAAGGAGAAAGAGGTTCAGCGAGAAGAGGATTGTACCATGAGAGAAGCAAGGAGGTCAACCTCTTTCAAATATACAACATGGATTTTGGCAATACAATATAGTTGGACTCTCATGCATTTAATGCTCATGAGTACTCATCGATTGGAATTTTCGAACAAGAACTTGGACACTGTGATGGGATTCACACTCAGAAAGAGGAGTAATGGTGGCATTGGTAGACTAATAATATAGAGGGAATGCTTATAATCTAATAACCAAGAAGTGCAACCATTTCTACAATGATACTTGCCTTAACTTAATTGGGAATTCAATTATGAGTTATCGCCAGAGTTAATAAGAGAATTTGTTTCAATATACATAAGGGATGAGTTTGGCTCAAAAATTTATGTTCGGGTATGGGATGGACCCAAAACTCAACTAGGGCTGAAGCTCCCAACCCAAACTTGAATTTGATCAGCCTAAGAGGACCAACGTTCAATCAAGTTTATGCTAAATCCTATTATTTTATATTTAAAATTTCAGAATCACATCATTTTAATCAAAATTATATCATTTTACTTGGCATATTTGATCTTCAGGCCAAATTGAACTAGGTATTCTAAACTCAAATTCAGCCCAAAATCTAAAATTTTAAAAAGAAACTGAGTCCAGCTCTAAGTTCAATTAACTTAAGTCAACTTGTTGATTTCAGATTAGGATGGGCCAAATCGAGTCGGGCCAGACAAAAATTGTCATCCTCTTCGCAGATGGGCTGTTGGTTTGATTTTCAAAACTTTTTTATATAATTTTTATAACTTAATTTTGATTTTAAATTTAATTAATTTTGAATAATTTGAGGAACATATATATATTATAATATATTATGAACATGTCAAATTGAAGGAGTGATTGCATTGTACTAGGTTAATATGTTGATATACTTCGTAAGACATATTAATTGTAAATTAACAAAAGTTTAGAAGAAATTTAATAGAATAAAATCAAGATTTTAAATATTTTCTATTTTAAAATGCTAAAGGATAAATATAATCCATTTTAAAATAGTAAAGCTTAACTTTGTATTAGAAGTAACCAAAAAAATTAAATTAACTTGGAAAACTTCAAGGGACCATTCACATTTGGTTATTATTACTAAAATAATTAGAACTTGGTCTACACATTAATTGCATTATGTTTTTCTTATTTTAAGTAGGCTTGGAAAATTAGTTTGACTTTTTAGTCTGGTTACTTTAAATGGACTTTAACTCGGTGATTTTTACCCCCTTTATAATAATTCCTTTCATCTTTTTATATATGAAAAATCCAAAAAAATTAAAACATCACCATTAATATAGGACCTCTATTGTAGACTTCAATAATATCCTTTCATAATAAAAATTAGAGTTTCTGGAATATACACATTCACTTGCATAGCTGTGTAGGTGATTGTGTATCTCAAAATACCCTCTAAATTATGACTTTACATGATCATAGAAGCTTATACAGGCAATATACATGATCATGTATTTCAACATACACGAGTGTGTATCTTCACATGGGCATAAACATCTTCAATTCTCCACATGTTCTTACTTTAATTCTTTCATTTTATGCCACAATTTAACCTAAATTCTTCTCCTTTTGGTTCATAAAGGAAATTATCACCTAAAAACACAGTTAAAGCAAAATAACTACCAAAAATACTATAAAATTATTAAATAATAAGCATAACACAGTAAATATTGGCATATAAATATAGTCAATTAACCGTTTATCAAACATCCCCATCCTTGAGCTTTTACTTGTCCTCAAGCAAAACTATAACACAAACAAACGCATAAAACTCAAACACATAACAATATAATAATGGTACAATAACATCAAATCTCATGAAATCAACTTAGTTATAAAAATCAATCACTTAAAAAGTTCTAACATACTAACTTTTTCCATTCATGTTCAAATACATTGATTTAAAGAACGAGAGATTTTTTCAAAGTTTCTTAAACTATAGTGGCGGTGTATATCTTTTACTCATTTACATAATATTTTTAAAATCTAAGGAGATAGATGTAGGTTTTAAAATATAAGAAATTATTTTTAAAATTTTAAATCGAAAGAGGGATAAAAAGGCTACCATTTTGAACTATGTTCATTATACTTAAAGATCTTATAACAATAAGTGACATCTAGTACCTTTTCAAGCTACATAAGGATCAAAGGAAAAGTTTTAAAATATATGAGGCAAATTAAAAGAATGCCTTAAATTTGTAAAAGGGTCTCATGTATTTAATTTTAAAAAATGGATCACACCTATAATAAAATAACAAATCAATATTTCAAGAAATAAAGAGAAACATAGAACTCTAGTGAAATTCAACATGTAAAAATGACATATATCGAACGCGAATTACGAATAGTAAGGAAACTTAAATTGATCTCCTCTTAAGTCTTCTTTTAAACTTAGCTTTTAATCACTTAAATAAATTGTTGGGATCAAGAAGTTCTCATGAAATTAATCTTAACTCCATTAGCATTCTACGCTAGCCAACTCGCTTATAATAAAATAGAAATTCTCATGAAGTGAACTAGTTATCAAAACCCTAGAAATAAATCTCTGATTTACTAAACTATTTTAGTAGTCATGAAATCAGGTAGAATCATAAAAGAACTAAATATTAATTTCTTAATTTCAATTGAAAAGGCATAATATTGAGATATGAATAATTAACTAATAAACTAAAATTAATAAGAAATCAAAATTAATCAACGTAGTATAAATTGAGAAATTAAATTTCACCTAACTCTAATTTTTTGAAAAAAGATTCTCATCTAATTGTAACTCTAATTATTAGTCTAAAAGGAATAAATTTTTGTAATTCAAGCATTCAATCTTAAACCTATTAGGATAGCCATAATAAATCTTACTTTTTAAAATTAACTTATTCAAATCTAGTATTCAAATAATTAATTGAATGGGTATGATATATAATTAAATGTTAGTAGTAAGCTTAATTAAAAAAACCAAACCTTAAATTAAACAATTGAGCTAACTATAACTGTTCAATTTAGTTTTTTTTGTTTTTCATAAGTTAGGCATGCAAATACATAAATAGCCTACTCTCAATTTGTACCAATCATTCGTGATTATTACGGATCATTGAATTCATTGATAACAATAGAATAACTAAAATTAAATTAATTTTTTAGATCAATCTATACTAATTACTCATAAAGTAGAAAAGTAAGAAATAAGAAATACTTGAATTAAAATAAAATTCAGGTTTAAAACAAAACCTTCCACAATTACAAATGGAGTTTTAATTCCTCATGAATCACTAAAAATTAGATTTAGCCACTCATGTCTATTTTTCCACACAAAAATAGAAGAAAAAACAAAAAGAATTGAGAACAATCATGTTCTTCCCTCTATATAATAGTAGTAAATAAATATTCTAAAGGTGATGTGGAGATGAAAATAAAGGTTCTTACTTAAACTAAACTTCCTAATGGGTGACTCTAGGTGTGATTGTGTCTTATCAGTTTCAACAATCTAGAATTTTTTGCTTCATCATTTCAAAATTTGTGGCTTTGACAAATGATGCTCTAATTAGATATTTCAAACAAAATTTGGTTCATTCTCCAACTCCTAGAACAAAATAAATATCAAAATTTTTATTTAAACACCAAAATTAACTCAAAACAAAAGAGATAGGTTTAATTAATATGAGCTAATTACATCTTATCATAAAGCCTTTCAATACAGATTATAACATAGTCTCTTTAATATATATATATGTCATGCTACAACATTGTTATGAAAATTGACCAAATTAGAACAGGTTCACAGCTAAATAAGATTGAAGGAATAGTAAAGAAAAAATAAACACACAAATTTTTACATGAAAAACTCCCAAACAAATCAAGATTAAAACCACGGGTAAGAAGAAGAAACTTCACTATGAAAAATTTAGGAGTTAAAACCTCTATCTATTTTACAAGGAGAAACACCAACTCTTTTAAGAAATAGGAGAAACACTCTATAAATTGTGGAGATTAAATTAACGAAGAGAAGATTTTGGATGATTCTAAAACAACCTATTTATAGCCGTCCCAAACATGTATAGCCAGTTATGGACAGATTGTCCATAGCTGTCTGGCTTTATTTTTCTTCTTCTTTTTGCATGTACATGTGGACATGCTACGTTTTTCTTCCTCCCTTTGTTGACTTTGGGAAGTCAGCAATAATAATATCCCACTTAAAGATTTGATTGAAAGCTAATAAGATCTTCACACCATTCTTTCTTCCTTGCCATTTCCATGATGCTCATGTCTCTATTAGGCTACAAAAGGATCAACACCAAAGTTTGGTCCCTCATAACAAAATGCAACATCTGAGGTCTCTTTAATATCTTCAAGGACCCTCTTTATAGAATTCCAATGCTCTCTACCATGATTCATTATGTACCGACTAACTACTCTCATTGCATATGTAATGTTTGGTCTTGTACAAATCATAACGAACATTAAACTTTCCATTACTGATATATATGGTACTAGAAACATCTTCATCCTCTCAACTTCATTGCTAGGACTCATATTGGAGGATAACTTGAAGTTAACAGGAAGTGTGGTAGAAATTGGCTTACAATCTTGCATGTTGAAGCATCGCAAGATCTTCTTCAGATAATTCTTCTAAGAAAGCCAAATCTTCCTATTACTTATGTCTTGGTAAATTTGCATCCCTAGAATCTTGTTTGCTAGTTCTAAGTCCTTCATTTCAAATTCCCTAGCTAAATGAGCCTTCAATTCTATCATACGTTCTTTATTGGGGCCTGCTACTAATATGTTGTCTACATACAGCAGCAAGATAGTAAACTCATTTTTTGAAACTCTTATAATATGCACAAGGGTTTGCATTTGGTCTATTGTATCCAAGGCTGATAATGAAGGAATCAAATCTCTTGTTCCAACACCTCGGTGCCCGTTTTAGATGATACAAAGATTTTTTCAACCTTGCAAACCAAGTTCTCTTTTCTTACTTCTTAAAAACCTCTTCTTCTTCAAAATCTCCACATACCGCACTCCTTGATAGTACAAATTATACTATCATATAACTTCTGATAAAGATTTGCAATAACATTAGATAAAGATTTGCAATAACATTCTCGTCCATCTCATTCTACTCATTATCATCTATGAATGTTGTTGACCTTTCACTGATGGCCACTAAACAGTTATCTTTTTTCAAGATAGCCTTCATCTTCAATTTTTACAATGAGCAATTACTCCCATTGAACCTCTCAATCTCAAATTTTTCCACCATTGCTTCTATCATGAACAGAACTTAGCTTTCACTATTTTATGTGAATAGTACTCGTATATATGAATAGTACCATATATGTGAATAGTACCCTAATTGCTACAGTGACTGCTACAATTATGAATAGTAAAAAATGCATGCTACAGTTCCCACATTTCTTGGTTACTATTTTACAATTCATCAACTTTCACTGTTGTCACCCAAAAATCGAAAGGATTGTAATAAAAAATTCGTTGTAATTTTCTCACCACGCTCTGATACTACTTGTTGTGAAAATTAATTGGATTAGAGTAGCTTTGCAGCTAAATAGGATTGAATGAATAGTTATAAAGATATAAATATACAGATTTTTACATTGAAAACCCTCAAACAAATCAAGGTAAAAACTATAGGCAAAAAGAAGAAACTTCACTATGAAAAATTTAAGAATTACAACCTCTCTCTATTTTATAAGGACAAACACTAACTCTCTCAGGAAATAGGAAAAACACTCTTTAAAATGTAGAGATTAAACTGAAAAAAAAAAGAGACGATTCTAAAACCAATATGGGAAGGCTTATTTATTGTAGCACTCCACTATCGCAAGACCCGAACCTGACATCAATGGGTGATGACCGAATCCATGCCCCGCGAGGGTAGCGTGCTAGGACACTCACTTAGTCAAAAATCAGTATAAATTGTTTTTACCACAATCAAACATATTATGAGGAAGTCAATTATCACGTACGGCCCACTTTATTACGTGAACATTTTCAATAGCCATTTGGGCCCTTTCACAATACAATACACTTGAATCATTTCAGAATACCAATTTATACAAAAAGTTGCGGAATATACAATTCAATTCAAAACTAGAGAAATGCAATGCAGACGCGAACTGATCCTGACCTCTATCCTTCATTTGAATGCTATAGGGATACTCTCGTTGGCCTGATGGGGTATTCTTCTGATCCTAAAAAATATGTACAAATTTTGGGTGAGTTTTGCGAACTCAATGAGTGACCATCATCGGTAGCTCACCCAGTCACATAACACATAATTCACAATATTTCATATCCAATACAATTAATCATTCATATTATGCATATGTAGTGCACATGAGATCCACTTTCCATTTGTTACTTTATTGTGACCGAGTGCCTAACTGTCCCGTATAGGGCTCATTAATAACTGTCCCATATAGGGCTCATTAAACATTGAGCCTGAGGCTCTGATTCACTTTTGAGCTCGATGCTCATTTTCACCCGTCGAGCTTTAAGCCCTGATCGGTGGCTACTCTGGTCACAACAGCCATTATGTTTCATGCATTCATGAAATGAAATGCACCACTCATATTTGCATGCTCTTATTCAATCATATTTGCTTATCATTGGATCGGAGTCCGGCATTCAACATATAGTTGAGAATTCATACTTTCACTTGCATGGGATTACACATTCCGAAAACACTTAGCAATCACTTTAATACACTTAGTTCGTCCAATTCACATTCAAGTAGCACTTCAATATCCAAGTCAACCATCACAATCATCAGACCTCCTATCCAGAAACTAACATAATCAATCACCTTTACAAAATCATTCAATAGTCAAATAATACAAGAATTCAAATAACAAACAATGAAGTGAGACCATCTCGGTCTACTCACAGTACGCTCCAAAAATAGCATTTGCTTCCAAATTCTGGATATGCCTATATGCAGATGTTGAACCTGCACAACACAATTTATGCAATACACAATTCACACCCGTTACAAAACTCATTTATGCCCAAATAATTATATGGGCTATGTAC
>JANIPM010000006.1:7794234-7813831 GCA_027478405.1 Erythroxylum cassinoides
CAAAGAAATCCTTAATCAGAAATGTTTAGAGAAAGTTATAGCTATTTCCCTGAAACATGTTCAGTATGATTGAGGACAAGAACAAATTGAATTCTTTTGATCATAACTCCTTCTCTAGACACCTATCTCTACCAAAAATCATGACCCTCTGAATAAAATTGAGAAAAATTGAGTGAAAAAGTGGAACGGATATCGTGAGTGTATTCTTAGATGGTATGAACTGATGCTATTCTACTAAACATACTTTAGTATTTTGATAATATGATGATATGTAGAGCTCCAAATGAGATAATTTCTAATTTGTGGTAAACTAGAGACATGGAGCTACAAATGATATGCAGAACTTGGAATCTAATTCAGTCTCTAAGATGTTTAAATTTCATATGGAAGTTGTGCATAGTACATTGATTTGTACAAGAGTAGTCCAAAAATGTTTGAAGTATATCTTTTGAATCACTAAACCGAACTGAATTATTTTGATGTCATTAGAACTTTAAGACAATGGGGGACATCTTCTAGAAGAAAGTGTTATGATAGAATGTTCAAGGGTATTGTTGGCAAGGCACTTAAGTATAAATGACATAAGGCAAAATTAGAGGGGCAAATGAGACAATTTTCAATCATTAAGGGCATAATTAGAAGAAGAAGTGTTGTCTTGCCTATAAATGGAGTAGAAACACGTGAATGGAAGAAAAAAAAGTAGATGAGAGCAACGAATATGAGAGAGAAAGAGAAGGAGAGTTTGGTGGTTTAAGAGAAAAGAAGAGAGTGGGTTAGGGTTTAATTCTTTTTAGTCTTCAAGAAAGATTTTGAAACTGTTCAAGAAGAGAAAAAGGAAGAGGAAGAAAGGAGCATCCATTTGAGCTAAGGATCTCTTCATTTGGTGAAGAATCAAGGTAAGATCATTTTGAATCTTTTGGATTTTTGGAGGGATTCTAGTTCATGGAGATTAGAAAATGCTAGGGTTTAAGTATTCTAGAATCAATTTTAATGATTTTTGCATTAAGGGATTTTCAATTGGATTCCTATTGGGGGATAATATGGATATTTTGAGATCATATGAAGTTAGAAAAAGAGATGATGAGAAATTGAGTTATGATATAAAGTAACCAAGTGTTCTTGAGGTGTAAACTTATGAATAAGCTAGACACATGTAAAGGGTAGAGATTGAAAGGAGAATTTAGAAAGATTATGTACAAATGAAGTGTAAAGCTAAGTTAAATTAGACACATATGACTTATGAAATGGGAATGAGAATAACATGTGTTTTAGAACATATGCCCGGGATTGTCATTGAGCATGCATTATACATAGTCCATTATTACAATTGTGTATAAATGAATGTTTTACGTGTGCAATTATTGATGAGTGTGCAATGTGTGTCTTGCATAAATGAGTTGTGCAGGTCAAGTGTCTGCATTCAGGCGTTCCTAGAAATTGAAAGCGAATGCTAACCTGGAGCGTGCTGTGAGTTGACCGAGATGGTCTCACTTTATTATTTGTTATTTGAATTTTTGTATTAATTGACTACTAAATGATTACGTAAATGTGATTGATTATGTGAGTTTCCGGACAGGAGGTCCGATGATTGTGATGTTGATATGGATATTGAAGTGCTATTTGAATGTGAATTGGATGAATTGTGTGTACTGTACTAAATGTGATTGTTAAATGTGTTAAGAATGTGTGTTTGCATATAAATGAATGTGTGAATGCTCAACTCTAATGTTGAATGCCGAATTAAGGTCCGATGATATTAGAAAGGGATTGAATGGGGTATACAAATGTGAGAGAAGCATTCCATTGCATGAATGCATGAAATATAATGGCAGTTGTGACCAGAGTTGCCAACGAATAGAGCTCAAAGCTCAGCGAGTGAAAACGAGCCTCGAGCTCAGAAGTGATTTAAAGCCTCAGGCTTAACGTTTAATGAGCCCTGTATCTCCCAAATGGATAAGGGACAATTATCAATGAGCCATATATGGCACAGTTTAGGCACTCAGTCACAACAAAGTAACAAATAGAAAGTGAGTCTCATATGCATTGCATATGCATAATATGAATGATTAAGTGTATTAAATGTGCAATAATGTGAAATGTGAAATGTGAAATAAAGTGAGATGTGTGAATTATGTGTTATGTGACTAGGTGAGCCATCGATGATAGTCACTCATTAAGTTCGCAAAACTCACCCAAAATTTGCAAATATTTTTTAGGATCAGAAGAATACCCCGTTAGGCTAACGGGAGTATACATACATCATTCAAGTAAAGGATGGAAGTCATGATCAATTGGCGTCTGCATTTTATTTTTCTATTTTGTATTGAATTGTATTTTTGCAACTTTTTATATAATTGGTATTCCGAAATGACTAAAGTGTTTTATATTTGTGAAAGGGCCCGAATGGCTATTGAAATTTTAATGATTATATTGATGCAATTGCATAAGTTTGTAATTGAGAATGGGCCCAAATTGAGTATCGATTTCCGCATATTGTGGTTGTTTGTTAAGAAAAAAAAATTATAACGATTTCTAAATGATAGAGTGCTTTAGTACGCCATCCATGCGGGGCACGGACTCGGATATCATCCATCAATGTCGAGTTTGGGTCTTGCGGGAGTGGGGTATTATAGGTTTTTCTATCAAAACTTTAAGAATAGATAGAGGCACAGAGTATATTGTTTATGATTTCTTAAGAAAGCATGGAATTCAGCATCAATTGACGGTAAGGTACACTCCTCAACAAAACGGAGTTGCAGAAAGAAAAAATAGAACTATTATGGATATGTTGAGAAGCATTTTATTTTGTAAGAAGTTACCGAAAAATTTTTGGGTAGAGGCTGTGGCTTGTGTTGTCTATATCTTGAATAGGTGTCCTGTTAAAAGTGTTCGAGATAAACTCCACAAGACGCATAGAGTGGACAAAAGCCTAATCTTAGTCATATGAGGGTATTTGGTTGCATAGCCTATTCACACATGCCTGATGAGTTGAGAAAGAAGCTAGATCACACGACAAAAAAATGTATATTTCTTAGCTACAACATGGAAACAAAAGGTTATAAGCTTTATAATCCAAAGACTCAAAAAGTGGTCATCAGTCGAGAAGTTACTTTTGCAGAAGATGGAGTATGGGATTGGTCAGAAAAAGAAAAGAAATCATCACCAGTACCAGTGCTAATAAACAATGATTTTGAAACAACTGGTAAAACTAGAGAGTTGTCTTCATCTCCAATTCTTGAAGAGTCAACTCATGTTGATCCTGAAGCGTCATCTCCTCCTACTTCACCTGCACTTAGGCATTCACAACGATAACGCCATCCACCTACTTATTTGAAAGACTATCAAGTAGGTGATGATGATAATGATGGTGAAGTTGTTGCACATTATACTTTCTTTGCAGACTGTGATCCAACAATGTTCAAGGAAGCAGTGAATGATGGTCATTGGATTAAAGCAATGGATGAAGAAATTCATGCTATTGAAAAAATAAAACATGGGAGTTAACCTACAAAACAAAGTATAAGCCTAATGGAGAAGTGGAACGCTTTAAAGCAAGACTAGTTACAAAAGGATATAAGCAAAAATCAGGCATCGACTACTTTGAAATTTTTTTCACTTGTTTCTAGATTAGATACTATACATTTAATCATTTCTATTACTGTTCAAAGCAATTGGAAGATTCATCAAATGGATGTGAAGTCAACCTTTTTGAATAGTATACTTGAAGAAGAAGTATACGTTGAGCAACCACCAAATATGTAAAGCAAGGAGAAGAAGTAAGGTTTATCGACTAAAGAAGGCATTGTACGGTCTTAAACAAGCACCGAGAGCATGGTATACTCATATTGATACTTATTTCATTAAACAAGGATTTCATAAGTGTCCATATGAACATACTTTGTATATCATGATCAACAAGGAAGGAGACATCGTCATTGTAACATCCCAATACCCATGTTAAGGCTAAAATAGTAATTTATAAGAAAGTATTGTGAAATTAGGAAAATACAAGAATTTCATAAAATCTCATATATCACAATCTTTTACAAATGCTCAAGTAAGATTTCACAGTCATCGGACCTAAGTTCGGCATTCAACTTGTGTCAAGAATCAAATGTCAAAATTCATATCAAATCAAAACACTCCTAATACATGCCCAACTATTAAACTCTACGGACCTCAGGTCCGGAATCTAGAAATAACTCACAAACAGTTCAATAATATTGGAAGTGTAATAAATTCAATTCAATTCAAATCAAATAAAATCAATCCTAGGAAATCATCTAGGTTGACTCACTGTATGTTCCAAGAAGCTATTGCCTGGATGGTCTGGCAATGTCCGACTGGCATCCGATGTGCTCCTCTATAACATACACAACACATTCACAAATATCACTTTTTGCACAATTGAAAAAATATTCCTTTATGCACATGTACTTAAATAAATAAAGTATGCACAACGCATTGTTCAATGATAATTCCGGGTATCTTATTGTAATTTTTATCATCGAATCCATCAGATATCAAGCCCTCATTAATAACATTAGTACTTATAATTGGACCATAACAAATCATATGTGAAATCCACTACATAACTTAATTGACCATTACCGAATTTTCTACCCACATGATTTCGGGTCAACTTTGCATAATTAATCTAATGGGATACATGACAAAATTAGGCCAAACTTTCTACTGGAAAGTTGTTCTACATTGTCTTAAGTTTCTAATGAGTCAAAGATCATCCAATTGGATTCATAATTCAAAGAGTTAAGCACAAAATACCTCAGACTATGCATATTTGAACTTTTGGCTAGAATATGATCATTCCCTCTTATTGTACAACTCATATCTTTAAGCTTAGTTATCAAAAACTTACAAACTTTATACCAATTTAACGCTAAGAGAATAAGTTACAATTTTGGTGAAGACACCTCAGCCTAATTCTGCCCACATCAATACAGTTTATTCAATAACCATAGGCATGATTTCTGTCCCAGGTAATGCTACCACCTAAGCTAAAACTCAGTTTCATGTCAATTTTGAAAATCTTAGAGACATAATTAAAATTTGACTTCTTCACAAAAGTTGTAGAAATATGTCTCTAATTTACTATGAATCAAAAATCAACTCATTCAGAAATCTACATCTCAGGTTATACTTAGAAAACCAAAGCATGATCATGGAAAATTTAAAATTCATAATACTCCAGCAGACTTCCACACTTTCATCCTATCAATCACTTTCAGATCAATTCAGATAACTCTAAATTTTTATTAAGAGAAAAATGTCTTAGGAATCCATTGGTCTAAGTTTTAAGTTATTTGGAGTTTGGATGAAAAAGTTATAGGCAAAAGATTTAGGGCTGTTCAAAGAAATACTCTAGTTTTTAACCCATACATGCAACCACCACCCTTTTCTCTCTCTAACATGCAAAACTTCATCTTCTTCACCAAAAACCCACATTTTTTTCCCACTTTTTCACTTTTAACTACTACATCCATTGCATAAACCAACTTTCCTATCCTCTTTTCAACTCAACAACTTACAACAAACCAAAAATCCAAGGTTCAAAATTTCAAACGTAAACCTTCATGCTCTCATCACCGAATTGCTTCCTCCTACAACAACTCATGCAAGCATTTATTTACAATATTAGAACATCAGCAAAATGACCTACTTGGTTCCACAAAGTCTCCAGCAAGTGAGACTGAAATAATAGCAAAAACCATGCAATAGTTGATGTTTTTGGTGGATGAGCTAAAGAAGAGCTTTAGTAAAGGGGGTTGTTTCGTGAAGAACAAGACATAAAAACATCACTTAAAAAATTTCCCTCTAGCCACACACTTCACCCTTGCATATGGGCCGTGTGACAACATGCAAGACTGCCACATGTCACTCTTCCATTTGTCATCCTTTTATTTTTTCCAAAATATCCCAAATTTTTCAAAAATTTCTAAAATTTACCAAAAATTCTGAAATAGTAAGATGACTCTCCAAATAAATTTTCAACTAAAAAATAATTCACCAAAAATTTCTAAAATATCCGAAATGCAAAAAAATTGTCAAATCACATTTACTACATTCCAATTAAATCCACAATTTTCATTTATAAATCAATTTACTCAGAAATTCCAGTGAATGCATGTACAATCATATGAATGTGTAAAATAAATGTGTATGCCACTATTAATTATGCATGATGTTCATTTTCCTAATTTCTCATAATTTTCCATAATTCACAATTATATCCCTAACATGGGTAATGGGATATTACAGCTCTCCCTTCCTAACAAAAAAATTTTGTCTCAAAATTCTTACCTAAATGATCAAATAGGTAGGGGTACTGATTTATCATGTGCTCCTCCGTTTCCCATGTGGCTTCTTCACTAGAATGATTCTTCTAAAGGACTTTCACCATTGGAATCACCCGGTTCCTCAATTGCTTATTCTGATAGCCAATTATCTTAATTGGTTCTTCTATATAGTTCAGATTACTAGAGACTTCAATCTCCTGAGTCGGTATCACATGGGTTGGATCCGACCGATATTGCCTAAGCATGCTTACATGAAAAACATTATGTATCTGAGCCATTTCCGAAGGTAAGGCTAACTTATAAGCCAATGGTCCAATTCTTTCAATTATCTTATAAGGACCAATATATCTCGGACTTAACTTTCCCTTTTTACCAAATCTCAATACATCTCGCCAAAGTGATACTATCAGAAATACCCTGTCACCAACTTGATACTCCATATCTCTCCTGTGTTGACCCACATAGCTTTTTTGTCTATCTTGTGTCATTTTAATTCTGTTACGGATCAATTTTACCTTATTAACAGTGTCCTGAATCAACTCTGGGCCTTCGACAATTCTTAAACCCTCTTCATCCTAGTATAAAGGTGAACGACACTTCCTACCGTACAAGGCCTCATATGGAGCCATACCAATACTGCTATGATAATGATTATTGTAGGCGAATTCAATCAAAATTATATATTTATCCCATGCTCCCTGAAAATCCATAACACAAGCTCTGAGCATATCCTCGACAACTTTGATCGCTCTCTCACTCTGGCCATCTGTCTGAGGATGAAAGGCCATACTAAAATTCAGTTTGGTACCCAAAGCTGCCTGTAAACTACCCCAAAATCTTAAGGTAAACCTAGGATCCCTGTCTGAAACTATGGACACTGGAACCCCATGTAACCTCACAACCTCATTCACATATCATTGAGCTAACTGATCTAGTGAAAGATTTTCTCTCACTGGTAAGAAATGAGCTAATTTGGTCAGTCTATCCACAATGACCCAAATAGCATCATATTGTCTCGGAGTCCTTGGCAAGCCCATAATAAAATCCATCATGATTCATTCCCATTTCCACTCCGGAATAGGTAACGAATGTAATTTCCCAACTAGAGCCTGGTACTCGGCTTTCACTTGCTAGCAAATTATACATTTAGAAACAAACTCTGCTACTTGCTTTTTCATGTTAGGCCACCAGTAATGTTGTTTCAGCGTGTTATACATCTTGATAGTACCAGGATGCATAGTATAAGCTACTAAATGTGGTTCCTCTAAAATCTCTTTCCTCAAATTTTCAACGTTAGGCACACATAGCCTTTGCTTTAATATGAAAGTATCGTCTATCACTTCAAACTTAGAATCTGGATTCACTTTTAACTTCTCAATTAACTTCACTAAATCTGGATCTCTGCTCTGAGACTCTTTGATTCTTTCTACCAAAACAGGTCTCAACTTTAAGGTAGCTATCATTGTATCATTTTTCTCCAACATTCAATGCTCTCAACTGAACTTGATTCGGTAACCTCGATAACTGTAGTTGTGCCACATTGCTGTATGATTTCCTACTCAATGCATCAGTTACAACGTTAGCTTTGCCAAGATGATACCCAATGGTACCATCATAATCTTTTAACAATTCAATCCATCTTCTTTATCTCATATTCAACTCTTTCTGGCTCAATAGATATTTCAAACTTTTGTGATTAGTGAACACCTGAAAAGTTTCTCCGTACAGATAGTGTCTCCAAATTTTCAAAGTAAATACTACTGCAACAAGTTCCAGATCATGAACTGGATAATTAAATTCATGGGGCCTCAATTGTCTCGATGCATATGATATTACTTTACCTTTCTGCATAAGTACAATCCTAAACCTTGATACGACACATCACTGTACACAACATAATCTCCAGAACTTGATGGGATAGCTAACACAGGTGCTAAAGTTAACCGATGCTTTAGCTCCTCAAAACAACTCTAACAATTATCACTCCATCTAAAAGGCACATTCTTTCTCAAAAGTTTTATCAAAGGGGCCGAAATCAGTGAAAACCCCTCGACAAACCTTCTGTAATACCCGGCTAATCTAAGGAAACTCTGAATCTCAGACACATTCTTCAGAGCCTCCCATTTCATCACTATTTCTATTTTCTTTTGGTCCACCTGAATGCCCTGTTCAGACACGATGTGACCTAGAAATACTACTTGATCAAGCCAAAATTTGCATTTGCTAAACTTGGTATATAACCGTTTCTTCCTCACTGTCTAAAGAACCAATCTCAGATGTGCCACATGATCTTCTCTACACCTCGAGTAAACCAAAATGTCATCAATAAAAACAATTACAAATTGATCTAAATAAGGTTAAAATACTTATTCATCAATGCCATAAAAGTTGCCAGAGCATTAATCAATCCAAATGGCCTTACCAAAAACTCGAAGTGCCCATATCTGGTTCTAAATGGACTCTTGGGAACATCTGCCTTAGCTATCCTTAGTTGATAATCTCCATATCTCAAGTCTAACTTTATGAACACTTGAGCTCCCTGTAACTGATCAAATAAATCATCAATCCTTGGCGGTGGATATTTATTCTTAACTGTTATCTGATTCAACTGCCGGTAATCAATGCACAATCTCATAGTGTCATCCTTCTTCTTTACAAACAATATCAGAGCTCCCCAAGGTGACACAATAGGCTTGATGAAACCCTTATCTAACAACTCCTATAACTGGGTTTTTAGTTCCTTCAGTTCAATAGGCATCATTCTATATGGAGGAATTGATATAGGAGTGGCACTTGGGACAATATCAATAGTGAACTCTGTCTCCCTATTTGGGGGTAATCCTGGTAGTTCAGTCGGAAACACATCCAGAATTTTCCTAACAACTGGAATGTCCTAAATGGTTTGTTCATTATGAGTATCCACCAAGTGGGCCAGATAAGCCTTACATCCACCTCGGATCAATCTCAAAGCGCTCAGAAATGAAATTAGTCAGGCTGGCACTGCCTGACTAACTCCTCAAAACACCACTCTCGACTGATTAGGGGATTCAAGCACTACCTCTTTAGTATAACAATTCATCACTGCCCTATGAGTAGTGAGCCAGTCTATGTCTAAGATCAGGTCTATCTCTCTAAGTTGCAAAATGATCAAATCAACTTCTAGTTCTGCCTGATCAATTCGAACTATACATTTTTTACATACCTCACCGATGACTGTTGTACTACCTATTGGAGTGCTCACTACCAACCCACATTTTAGTATCTCTCGCTCACAATGCAATCTACATGCCAGATGCGGGGTGATGAATGAATGGGTAGATCCTGGATCTACCAGTGCATATGTCTCAAAATTAAAAACATTCAACACACTTGCTACCACATCTAGGGAGTCCTGTGCCTTTTGTCTGGTAATGGTGTAAACCCTAGCCTGAGATTGCGGCTGGTTGCTCCGCATCTCAGTCCTGACATTGCACCCTGTTGACTGAGTCCTACCTCTACCTCTGTCTGTCTGTGTAGGTCTGCCAGCTCTACTCTGCTAAACTGTAGTCTCAGTCATAGTTCCTCCTCTAGCTCCAGACTGTGTTTCCAACAACTCAGGACAATCTTTGATCTGATGCTCATATGAGCCACATTGAAAACATGCTCCTGTTATCTGCTAACACTCACCACCGTGCTTTTTACCACGGTGCTCACATTCAGGCAATTGGTTCGACTGACTGGTAGGCATATGTCCTCTACCTTCCTTATACTGAACAAATCTACCTCTTCCTTGAGATCAAGATTGTCTCGATCTAGACTGGGATCAAGACGATCTATTCTAACGCTTTCTGAAACTTCTGCCAGAATCAACCTGAGACTAATCCTGCCTCTTATCTCTAACCTCCTGTTTGTTCTCTGCCATACCATCTTTCAACAATTGTTCAATTCTGATCGATGCCGCTCGGAGTTTTATAAAACTATTCAAGTTAGAAATGTTTATTCTCAATCTGATCTCCATGTTCAAACCATCCTCAAATCGTCTACATTTATCCTCTTCAATTGGGATCAATGCAGGTGCATATCTCATTAGCTCATTGAATTTTACCTCATACTCTGGCACTATGAGTCTACCTTGCTTTAGGTCTAAAAATTCTTTCATTTTTCGATTCAAGTAAACCTTCGGCATGTAGTTCTCACAGAACACTCTCAGCAAATCCTCCCAGGTCAAACTACAAGGTCTGATGGTACTGCCCGGAACAGTTTTCTACCACTGATATGCGGGACCTTGCAAGAGTGAGACAGCATAGTCAAATTTCTCATCTGTCTCACAGTCCATTTGGTGGAACACTTTTTCAGTTCACTCAAGCCACCCTTCTGCTTTAGCCGGGTCTATACTTCCGTAGAAGTCCACAATCCCTTGTTTTCTCAGCTTATTATATCTTCTTTCTCGCCTCACGAGAATCCTCGGTGACATCTTAGCAAACTCAGGTATAGGAGACTCTATCTGAGCAAACTCAAGTACAGGATACTCTAAATTGACTCCTACAGACTCTGTGTCAGCTAACTCTCCAATGTGATCTCCTATGGAAGGTGACCTATAACAAACAAAAGTTGTGATCACTATCAGAATATCTCACTAATTATTATATCTCAACTCATATTTGTCTCTAAAGATGCCAAACTTGGCTCTGATACCAAAAATGCAACATCCTATTATCATAGGATACATACCCAAACATTCAGAAACATTCAAGTACATATCCTATGATAATGGCATGATAGAGCAAAACAGATCCAACTTACACATTGCGTCATCTAACATAATCAGAAGTTATCAAATTTTAAAATCATTCATTGCATTCATTCACAACTATTTACACTATCTTCATTAGAAGAATATATACAAAACCTCACATAGGTTCTAACAAAATTTACAAAATAAAAGCTATAACTCTCTAATGTCAGCTTACAGACCTTTAAGCCATAACTTAGTCCAAAACGTTCTTCTAATCCAGAATAAACACTAAGTCTCCTGCCTTGGACATTAAAAATTACATTGCAATTTTT
The DNA here is from genome assembly GCA_027478405.1 of Erythroxylum cassinoides. Taxonomy (NCBI): domain Eukaryota; kingdom Viridiplantae; phylum Streptophyta; class Magnoliopsida; order Malpighiales; family Erythroxylaceae; genus Erythroxylum; species Erythroxylum cassinoides. The sequence continues at coordinate 7,805,598 of JANIPM010000006.1, forward strand.
ATGAGTTTTGCGAACTCAATGAGTGAACCATCATTGATGATTTCACCAGATTACACACACATACCACATATTTTGCATATATTCATTCAGATCATATATACACTCCAAATATTCGCACAACATGGTATAACATATAATCTCACAATCCACATAGCCAAGTATAACAAATGGATCATAACAATTTATCATTCATTTTAGCTTTTCATTCAATCTTATAATGTTATGTGCATGAGACTCAACATTCTTTCTTATTGTTGTGACCGAGTGCCTATCACAAACTTATACAAATACTGGCCTATAAGGCTCAGTCAAATAGAATCACGGAGCATAGCTCTACATGTAAAATCAGAAATCACGGAGCAATGCTCTACGTGGAAGCACTTCATACTGGCAACTCAAGTCACAACACCTTTATCTGAGCATACATTTTATGAAATATAACATTTCAGAAAATCTCATATATCACAATCTTATACAAATGCTCAAGTAAGATTTCACAGTCATCAGACCTTATTCCGACATTCAACTTTCATTGAGAATCGAATGTCAAAATTCATATCAAATCAAAACTCTCCTAATACATGCCCAACTATTAAACTTCTCGGACCTCAAGTCCGAAATCCAGAAACAACTCACAAACAGTTCAATAATATTGGAAGTGTAATAAATTCAATTCAATTCAAATCAAATCAATCCTAGGAAATCATCTAGGTTGACTCACTGTACATTCCAAGAAGCTATTACCTGGATGGTCCGGCAATGTCCGACTAGCTTTTGACGTGCTCCTCTATAACTCACACAACACATTCACAAATATAACATTTTGCACAATTAAAAACATATTCCTTTATGCACATATACTTAAATAAATAAAATATGCACAATGCATTGTTCAATGACAATTTTGGGTATCTTATTGTAATTTTTATCATCAAATTGATCAGATATCAAGCCCTCATTAATAACATTAGTACTTATAATTGGACCATAATAAAGCATATGTGAAATCCATTACATAACTTAATTGACCATTACAGAATTTTCTACCCACATAATTTCAGGTCAACTTTACATAATTAATCTGATGGGGTAAATGACAAAATTAGGCAAAACTTTCTACTATAAAGTTGTTCTACATTGTCTTAAGTTTCTAATGAGTCAAATATCATCCAATTGGATTCAGAGTTCAAAGAGTTATGCACAAAATACGTTAGACTATGCATATTTGAACTTTTGGCTAGAACATGATCATTCCCTCTTATTGTACAACTCATATCTTTCAGCTCAAATATCAAAAAATTACAAAATTTATACCAATTTAAAGCTAAGAGAATAAGATACAACTTTGGTGGAGACACCTTAGCCTAATTCTGCCCACATCAATACAGTTTATTCAATAACCACAGGATATGATTTCTGTACCTGGTAATGCTACCACCTAAGCTAAAACTCAGTTTCATGTCAATTTTGAAAATCTGCGAGACATAATTAAAATTCTACTTATTCACGGAAGTTGTATAAATATGTCTCTAATTTACTATGAATCAAAAATCAACTCATTCAAAAATCTACAACTCAAGTTATACTTAGCAAACCTGAAGCATGATCATGGAAATTTTCCAATTCATAATATTCTTGCAGACTTCCACACTTTCATTCTATCAACCACTTTCAGATCAATTCAAATAACTCTAAATTTTTATTGAGAGAAATAAAAATGTCTTAGGAATCCATTGGTTCAAGTTTCAAGTTATTTGGAGTTTGGATGATAAAGTTATATGCAAAAGACTTAGGGTTGTTCAAAGAAATACTCTAGTTTTTAACCCATACATGCAACCACCACCCTTTTCTCTCTCTAACATGCAAAACTTCATCTTCTTCACCAAAAACCCACATTTTTTTCCCACTTTTTCACTTTTAACTACTACATCCATTGCATAAACCAACTTTCCTATCCTCTTTTCAACTCAACAACTTACAATAAACCAAGAATCCAAGGTTCAAAATTTCAAACATAAACCTCCATGCTCTCATCACCGAATTGCTTCCTCCTACAACAACTCATGCAAGCATTTATTTAAAATATTAGAACATCAACAAAATCACCTACCTAATTCCAAAAAGTAGTCAGCAAGTGAGACTGAACTAATAGCAAAAACCATGCAATAGTTGCTGTTTTTGGTGGATGAGCTAAAGAAGAGCTTTAGTAAAGGGGGTTGTTTTGTGAAGAACAAAGACATAAAAACATCACTTAAAAAAAATTCGCTCTAGCCACACACTTCACCCTTGCATGTGGGTCATGTGTCAACATGCAAGGCTACCACATGGCACTTTTACATTTGTCACCCTTTTATTTTTTCCAAAATACCCCAATTCTAAAATTTACCAACAATTTCGAAATAATAAGATGACTCTCCAAATAAAATTTCAACTAAAAAATAATTCACCAAAAATTTCTAAAATATTCAAAATGTACAAAAATTGCCAAATCCCATTTAATACATTCCAAATAAATCCACAATTTCGATTTATAAACCAATTTACTCAGAAATGCCAATGAATGCATGTACAATCATATAAATGTGCAAAATAAATATGTACACCGCTATTAATTATGCATGATGTGTATTTTCCTAATTTCTCATAATTTTCCTAACATAGGTAATGAGATGTTACAATTAGGAAGCTTAGGAATCAAGCAGAGAAAGGTTGTGTTAAGTAACTTCAGCAACATGCAAAGGTTATGTTAAGTAACTTCAACAACCTTATTTTTTTAGAAAACCCAAGTGCTGCATCTTTTATATCTTGGGATTCATGAAAAAAAAAACATTAAATCCATTAGGCCCTCGGGGCATTCATCCCATCCATCAATAAAATTGTATCCACCATTTCCTTATCTTCAACTAGTTTAATCAAACTCATTGCTATCTCTTCAGAAATTGTTTTAGTGATGAAGTTGCTTAAAAAGAAGACTAAGGACCCTAAAGCGTTACAAAATCCTAGAATTGTGGAAAAGAATTTGGTAGATTCTTGGACGATTAATTCTTGGTCCTGCAAAACTATTCCTTCACTGGATAAGATGGAACAAATCTTATTCTATTCATTCTTGCCAGCACAGTATCGAAGAAAAATTTAACACATTTATCTCCATCATTAAGCCAACCAATCCTAACCTTTTGTTTGATCAAGGAATAGTGATTGTACACAACTTGAAGATAGTTATCTAGAAGGGAATTTTCCTTTGACAAAAGAGCTTTATCATCTAGATTAACAACTAGAAGATTCTAAATTTTAGTTAACTCTATCTTAGTGGAATCCACAACATCCTCATTATTGGAGCCTTTGGAGTTATTTAATAATTTAAGCTACTCCTTAATAAATTTAAGAAGCCATTATGACTTCATTGTGCTAATAGATAATAGGAAGTTTGTTAATTTTTTTATATGATAATTGGCTTTCTATAAGACCATTGATTAATTCCATCATAGCTAACTCGCTAAAGAGTTCAATTCCCTTAGAAGCTTTAGTTGCCACAACATTACAACGCAAGGAAAAATTTTAAAACAAACATTATCCAACTCTCTAGCTAATGAATTATATGGAACTTACTACAATGCATAAATTGATAAATACATTTGGAGGCACTTTTAAGATGGTAAATACTCGAATTCTTCTTGCAAGAAGTTACTTTTTAAATAAATTCCTAAAATGCTGTGGACTAAATACACCTGGTCAAGTTATCTTTAACCTTGAGCAACATTCATTATTTGGATTGTGATGAAAAGTAGGTTAAGAATTGTCTCCAGGATAACAAATACACATAGCTCACCAACTGATGTTGTTTATGTAGAGAAGCAGAGGAAAGTAGTGAAAATTTATTCTACGATTATCAATACATTAGAGACATATGGAGGGAGCTGCATAACGAATGCATGTTATCTACTAAAATTGATAATCTAGACAACATCCAAACTCAGCGATTAAACTACAGAAACAACACTTCTAACAAATGCTTTTAGATAGCCTTATCTTTGACAATCAGAAGTACATAGGACGAGAGGAATTTCAAAATATTTTAAGACAAAAGAACTTATCAGGAGTTATTTTATAAACAATTGGTATAATAGATTAGGCTCAAAATTAGCTTATAAAAGCATAAATTCCAACACAAAGTATAGTAATACCCTTCTTCCTTTAGATCTAATATCCCCAATTGATTAGCACGTACATTCCTTGAAATCTTTTGAGAAATTTCTTATAAAATAGTTATCTTGAGCTTCATATCTATATAATATGGAATTAAAATCACCATATATAAGCCAAGGCCCTTTACAATAAGTTCCTATATTTTCTGGATTACTTCACAACTTATTTCTTTTTAAATCAAAGTTGGTAGCATATACTATAGAAGAGGTGATCACTACTTTCTCCGTACTGAAGGAAAATTTTAAGTGTATTACTTAACCAGTAATGCCTAGGATATTAACCTTCACTCTATTAGAGTTGTAGCATATAATAATTTTACCTAGCATATGGAGAAAGTGATTTGTAACTATATTTAACTAAGTTCCAAAAACATATAACCTTTTTAAATTCTCCACCGTTATTTTGTTTATAAAAATCTTAATAATAGAGGCTTTTCTTTAAAGACAATCCCTTGAAGCAAGTTGCTTTTTAGGGAAGTTTAATCTGGTAACATTCACACTAATGGGACATTTAGTTATGGTTACCTTTAGAGCTAAAACCCTTGCTCCTTTGTGATTTCCTTCTGCTAACAATGTTTTAAAAGCCTCCTTTCCATCCTATAATTCAGAAAAGTTTGTGATCCCATCTTCTTTTATCATGATTCTATCACATTTTGTTTGTAGAGTTGCAATTTCACCTTCCTTATCATCATATACAAAAAGAATTAGAATTTAAACCCTTCAATAGAGATTTCAGTTGATGTATTTGAAATGGTTTCTCTATTGGTTTCTCCATTAATTTGTTTGTTCTTTTTATCATAAATGACCAAGTCTTCCACTCCTATTAATTCATTGTAATTCCTTCTGTTGACTTTTCTACCTGTGGGTTTCTATCCTTTGATCCTTGATGGGAGGCTTCCAGTGATAGGATATAGTCATACTATCCTTAAAGAGCTCATTATCCGCTCCTAGTATCATCACAATAATTTCATTTGACAGCTCTTTAAACAATTCAATGCTTACACAAACATGAGCATGATCAATTCTCCTCTTTTTAGCTAAATTTTCATCTAAATAAAGTGCTTTTCCAATGAAATAGGCTAAGTAACTTGGTCCTTAAGCAGTCGAATACTCTAAGGAAATATTGTGAAAATTAGTCCATAAAGGGATATTTTGAAATTTCACATCTTCGAACTTTAAACCTGAATTCCAAAATTGGAGAAACAAGGTTTAAGCCACATGCCATGGACCTTGCTATAGAAATTTATGAGCCATAGAGTTAGAGGAGAAGGTAAATAGAACAAGATTGTCTTCAGATAAGAGAACGTCAACCAAACTTGTATATTTCCAGAATCTATAAGCCAATCTTTGAATAGCTGGAAAGAGGGTATTTGCTAAAAGAAAAAAAACCCACCAATGTGAAGTCCTAGCTACGAGCCCCCTCCTTTAGTACTTCAATGTTAGGGCAAACAACCAGCTTGCCATCTTGCTTCTTGGGGGGGTTGAAATGAAGAGATGAGGCATGTTGATCGTATACAACTTTTTTCCAAGTTTTCCTATGAGACTTAAGGTTTTTTAGGACAGGAATGGAGGGTGAGGAGGGAGCAACAAACACAGGGGATAGGTTTATAGGGGTAAGGGATGAAGGCAAAGGTTGAAATTCACCTGATTGTATAGTATTTTCAGGCTGTATAGTAGGGGACAGTGTGTGTAATGAAGCAATTAATGGAAAATAAAACCTTTTCTAAAAGGGGAAGGGAATCAAGATAATTAAAAATAGAAAAGAGTGTAGGTGGGAACAAAAAGGAGAAGCTAAAAAGTAAACAATACCTTGATACAAGTTTGAGTCTGGTAGTTGCAAGGAAAAGGTTAGAAAAACAGAGAATTAGAAAATGAAGATGGAGAGGAAGATGACAATGGATGAAAGAGTAGTCAGTAATCAAAGGAATCATCAAAAAGGAGTTTGATGTTTAGGAAAAAAAGTGGAGAAGTATAGTGAAGAAGTTGAAGGGCAGAGGAAATGTAATGAGAATCAAAAGCTTCTCTCACTACTAATAGTCATATCTAGTTTGTTTGTTTGCATATCTTTATATTATTGTATGATTGTCCAAATCTAGTACTACATCTTTAAAATTACACTCTTGTGATGATCTTTTTTTGTAAATTTTGGCATTTTTTGATGTTAAATTTTAGGTTAAATGTGTGGTATGCTCCTTAAAATTTCACAAAACGTCTAATGCAAGTTCATATCATTTTCTTTGGTATCATTTTACACCATTAACGACATTAAAATAATATTTATTGTACTATGAATATGGACAAAAGTGGTAACAGAGATAATGATACGAGTTTATTTAAACCTTTTTATCATACGTTAATGTAAAAGTCACATATTTAACTAATATTTTCAAAAATAATTTTAAAATTACATCAATATCTAGTTACTCCACATTATTTATTTTTGACATTATATAGGCTAAATTAATGACCTATATACTAAAAACCACCAAAAACTTAACTTTTTAAGATTTAAGGTGCAATTAGTACCATTTTGGAACGTTAATGTGATACTATAAATAATGATAGGGATTAACTTAAACTTTTTAGGAAACATTAGGAACAATTTGTACCTTTTACCTAAATTTTATAACATGATTAACACATAAAATAAATCTTAATCCATATCTTATATTGTGATGTTTAATCCCTCTTCTTATTGTTTTTCTCGAATTATTTATGAAATTGATTAATCGGAATTATTGTAGTCGCACATAGGTCTGGTTTCTAACAGTATCCATACGAACATGTTAAGAGAACTCTATAGGTGGTGAATAGAGAGTAAGTAAGAAGCATTAGCTTCTTCAAAGCATGAGCCTATTTACAATAGATTTGAAACTTTTAATAATTTGATTGAAATTAGATTCTAATTCTTATAAACTTTAATTGTATTTATACCTAATTCTAATTAAATTTTAATTAAATATAATATCTTATGTTGGTCTTTATTTATGTTTCTCAAACTTAATTTGATTATAATACCCTTTTTATTCTTTAACTATTCTTTGTATGTGACCTATTAGGTTAATGAATATGTTGACAATAAATATAAATTACAATCCTAAATTATATTCGAGATTAGATAAATTAAACTCCTTTAATTTATCTTTAATTCTGTAATTAAATAATTTATGTCCAAAGGTTGAGATTGGCACCTATTAACAAATGACCACTTAAATATTAAGAATGTTGAAGTGATTTTGACTTATCTTTCTATGGAGGAATTTTTTTATATAATTCAATTATTTTTATCATACAATGTTTCGATTAGACAAATTATGAAATTAATGTCTATTCTATTTGAGTTCAATTTTAATCATATTAATTCTACACCATTAATAATTGATTCTATTAATAGAATTTATAAACTATTTTATAAAGTTTCATTTTATCTTGGTTAAGGATTTTTCAAATCAATACTAATAAAGAATAACGAAATATTTTTCCTAATCACTTTAGAGTGATAGATCCAATTTTAGAGTGATAAATCTTCTATAGATTACATAACTACCTCCATATTAGTTATGTCATATTCAATGACTATCGACTGAGCTACTTTTGACTAAAATAAGTAATCAATAGTATCAAAATATAGCAATCATTATATTGAGATTTTCTATAGACATAAAAGTAATATTTTAAATATAATTTTATATAGGTCAGTGAATTTGTTCTTTAATAAGTAATCACATGTTTATTTAAGTATCTTTATATTTTAATCTATAATATTGACTTCTTCTTATATAAAAAGGAAATATAACATGTGCTAGTTGATAATTTGTTGTTTTTGTTATTTTCTTTGTCTACTTTGTCTTTGTTTTTACATTAATTTGTGTGGAATCTCTTTTGTTTTTGGTAAATTTGTACTGCTGTTGGTTTTTCTTTATTTATTTATTTTTTTGACGAAATTATGACTAAATGAAATTGAAAAACAAGGTAAGCAAACGATTCTCCAGTAACAGAAAAGGAGCAGCAACGGGGTTATCCAATAGG
>JANIPM010000006.1:8046743-8058095 GCA_027478405.1 Erythroxylum cassinoides
TAAAGAAATAAATAATATAACACGTAATAAAATTATAGATTACCAACAAGATAACATAATATAATAAAATAAGCTAACCAAGTTCATAATGTCTTAAAACATATCATGTCAGCATAAGTGCACAAATAATAAAAACAATAAACAAAATATAGTAATGCATAGATAGAAACTATGTTTAATATTTTTTATGTTTGTCATACTCATACATAAACTTTATGTATTCAACTCTCTTTGTATCATATGGTAAATAAAAAAAAACCTTCTTTGCGAATCTTCAATCAACATGCAAGCAAAGTAAAATTTGTTGGAGTTATGTAAATATAGTGTCCTGAAAAGCAAGTGTATTTACTTATAACCTAATCTTCTTTCAGATACTTTTTGTAATGAAAATATTTATTATTAATAAAACAAAAGAGTTTGGTTTTATTTATATGAGCATAATATAACTAGTCATATGGTACCAAGATTCTTTTGTAAGTAATATAAATATACATGGAGATGTATAGGAAACATGTATATTATTAGAATCTAAATTAATTGATTCATAGTTGAATAATCAAGTTAGTCGCTTGATTATGGTTTAGACTGTAGTGTTGCAATTTATCTCCGTGTAAGTAAAAGAGTTTGCATCAAGAGAATGATGAGTCTCATATCATGATAATAGTTGACTATCGATAATGACACTATTAAATGAATCTGAAATCACATATATTTTTAAAGAATAAAGTAGGCCATTACTTTAATCTTAAAGCACACAACCTTAGCATTCTTTTATTACTAACCACAATCTTGATGACTGGTGAACTCATATGTGTTTCATTATAATTCTTGATATGATTGGAATGGATTTTTACAGAGTATCAATCTAGTGTTTGCATGTTGGAATTATTAATTGAAACATGTATCGTGGAACATTCACTTAAATAAAGAGTTTATAGTGATATCATCACTTCTAGATGTCTTACGGAGATTGGTGATTAAATTGACGCCAGTAGTTTGAATGACTAGTTATCCATCAAGTCTTAATACCAAGATGAGATCTTGTGTGTTAATCAACATATAGAGTAAAGCGGGAGATCTAAAAGGAAAAACCAATTAAGGGCAAAATAGTAATTTTACCCTTTATTGTGCGGATAGTTATAATATGGTTCATAATAGAGTTTGCAATTGGACATCTTATTTGAAACATGTGTTCTCAAAATATTTAGTAATTCAAGAGTTCAACTAATTATCTTTAGTGGAATAACATTTGGTTAATAAGTTGGAATTAATTCTAATGAGATTAAATTAATTCTAGGCTTATTAGAGCTTAAATTATATAAATCTAATTAGATTCTCCACTTGGCTTCTAGGAAGGTTATCAAGCAAAGTAAGAAATATAAATAGAGGCTATTGGAAATAAGAAAGAAGAAAGGACCGAATTAGATTCAGAATAATAATACTGGAAAAAATTGAGTTTTAAAGCCTATGATTAAATGTTGGGCTTACACTAATTAATTGTTAATTAGAAGCCCGATTGAATATTTAATATTGGGCTGAACTTTGATTTGATTTAATTAATTAGATTAATTAAATTGAAACAAAGTTATTAAAGATAAAAGGAGGGCAAATTTCGGTTAAATGGACTAAATGGACAGCTGCACATTTAAGGTAGGTTTTTATCATGCTTCATCATCATTAAATAGTTTAATGATGTCATCATTAAATGGAGTAATGATCTTATCATTAAATGGTTTAATGGTTGTCTTTTAATGATGGCATGTAACCTTTTAGCATTCATTTGATTAAAAAAAGAGGAGGTGCATTTGATGTACTCTCTCCCTTCTTTCATCTTATAACTGAAAATGAGAGGGTCTCAAATAGGTCATTGGTCTTTTCATATAGCCATCCTAAACAAATGAGAGTGTCTCATTTATTGGCTTCTTTATTTTTGATTAAAGAATGAAGTGATGCATTGGATGCACGTTACTCTCTTCTTTCATCTTTAACCAAAATTGAGAGAAAGAGAAGAAAGTGTTGCATTTTTGACTCACTCGCTCCTCTCTTGCATGAGCTAGCCAAAACTTATAATGAGAAGAGTCTCATTTTTGGCTTCTTTCAACTAAGAAAAATCTCTTCAATATTTCTTTTCCTTTCCCACCAAGGGATCTTGTTAACCAAGTTGTCCAAGGAAAACAAGTGGCAGATCGGATTGGTCGAGGATACAATAATAAGGAGATGATACATTAACAAGGAGAGGATACGAAAGTGAGAAATCAAAGTTGTAGCAAGGAGCCGATGTAAATTCTATCTTGTTCTTATATTAGTTATTTTCCTTATTTCGTATCATGTATGGATGAAAACATGTTGATTTGGTTTTTATGCTTCCGATGTGTTTTGATTTCAGAAAAGGTTTTTGAAATCTACCATTCAGTCAAATCTAGTATGCTATTATTTTTCGATCTAACAATTGGTATCAAAGCCATTTTATTATGCATGATTTCGGTTACCATATGTGGTGCATAGGTTGGCAATTAAATTTTGTATACTGCATATTTTTATGTGATAGAAATATATATGGTGTATGTTTTGCTCTTTTGATTGTCCATAGAATATAGTTTTACCTTGTAAGTTTTCTTCGTTTGGCTTGTAACAAAGAGGGTGGCCTACCATCATCATGGTTCCTCCTTGGCTTCATTTTTTTGTTTTCTTTGATTTTGTAATATACAAATTTCTGTAATGATGAAAATGAAGCAGCCATGGATTGAAGAAAAGAATAGGTAATGGTTTCGGTGTATCCTTTAGTGTAATGGCAGTTTCAATTTTTATGAAAAACAAGTGCTAGAATTTTTGTTTTCATATAAGTTTTGGATTTATGACAAACAAGGGCTAGAAATTTTGTTTTCATTATGATAAAATTCGGTTTTATTGAAAACAAAAAGTTTTGTAAATTAAATGTCATTACACACTTTTTACCGAATAGATCAGGTCATGTGAGTCAAGAGTTCGAAGCGGAAGATCCAAGTCTAAGAAATTTTTATGGGCCAAAGAGCCTTGTAATTTGTTTTTATGTTTTAGGATGGACAATCAAAAGTAGTGTTTTTATTCATGAAATGAATGGACGGATGGATGCTAATAATATGCGATATTATGTGAAAGTATGCCATTTAGAATAATTACCAACCCTAAGTTTTACCATGCATTCATTATGTATGAGATATATAATGAAACAATATAGGATAGATAATAAGTTGCATCTAGATAAGATGGTATTTATTAAATCTTAAATACCAAAAAGATTGAATGGGAGAGAATGCTCAAGTGAGAGTCCACAGTCTCCATGTGATGACCCATTTGCATGTGGTGAAGTGTTACTCCCCACTGGAGGACATGAGTCCTAGATCTTGCATGGTTTGGGTCTCTTAAAGGATAAGTCAACTCATTGGTAGCAAATGTGACCTCCGACCAAGGCAGGTTTGCCAGTATCTTTAGTGGATGAATTTAATGGTTACACACTTAATAATTTATCAATAACCTACCCACCTTAGCTCTATTGCTAAATGTATAGATCAAATTATGGCGCTTCTTAAAAAGTTAAGCGCGAAGAAGCTTAGTAGTTTTTTTTAGTGGGAGGGTCCCAGTTTTTTTAATGGATAAGAGGGTCCACCATCACTTAGTCCGTTATAGATAAGAAAAATAACTGTCGTATAAGGATTTAATTTTTTAAGTTTTATTAAATCTATCATCATGCATACATGGATCATGATTTTATACATAGTTTCAATATTTTTTAATAGTATGCTTATTCTTTAATAATTTATATTTTCAGACATAATCACTACAATATGAATCCACTCACTTTGCTATTGACTAATAACAAATTGGAAAACAGAGAAAATTTTAATTAATGGAGACATAACCTTGACATTGTTCTTCAATGTGAACGAATTTCATGGGTATTAACAGATAATGAGCCTGCATCTTTGGGTGGTAATTCAAATTCTGAGCAAGTCCAACAACATGAGCGATGGCAGAATGCTGATAAGACTACTAAGTGCTATATTATGGCTTCTATCAGCGGCATATTGCAAAAGAAAATTGCATGCATGAAAATACTGGTGTAATGGTCCATAACCTACGTGAGATGTTTGGTATTAAGACCAGGTTTGTAAGGGTGAAAGCTATCCAAACCTTTCACAATCTCAGACAAAAGCCTGGTGAACCGGTGCGGGATTATATGCTTAAGGTAATCTCTACGGTTATTGAGGCTGGGATGTTTGGAGTAGACATGGATGCAAAAATGCAAATGATTATGATCATCAATAGCTTAAATTCTTCTTTTTAGCAATTTAAGTTGGACTATGAGCTCAACACTAAGGATTACACCTTGAGTGAGTTGATGAATACCCTCCAAAGCACAGAGGAGATATTAAATATCAAGGCTAATGGGCCCAAGGCTAATGTACCATCTTCTTCTAAGCCCAAGGGTAAGGGCAAGCAAAAGAAGAAGGGTCCAATGAAAAATAAGGCCCAAACAGGGGTCAAGGTCCAACCCATGAAAAAGAAGGTCAAAGAGGACACTAAGGGAAAGTGTTTCCAATGTGGTGAGAAGGGTCAGTAGAAAAGAAACTGTACAGTCTACCTTGAGTTCCTCAAAAGCAAACAAAGGATTTTAGCAAAGTAAAAGATTACCTAAAAGCCAGTTTCAAGTCAAGATTAGCAGATGGATCCTAAGTTTCAGCATAATCAGTGGGAGTAATTATTTTAGACTTTTTTAGTAGTCATGGGTTATATTTGGAGGATGTATATTACATCCCAATGATTGTAAGGAACATGATTTCTACTTTTTGTTTAATAAAAGTTAGTTATTCTTTATATTTTGAAAATGTTGTTTTTATATATGAGAATAAGGATTTTATTTGTAATGCGATAATTAAATAGAGATTGTTCTTTATAGAACCTATGACAGGCTCACTAAACACCACAGAATTAATAAAACTAAGATGGGACCCTTGGGCTTGGATAATGATCCATTAGCCACCTGTGAATCTTGTATTGAAGGAAAAATGACTAAGGCCTTATTTCCCTCTAAAGGAAAACAAATCTGAATCCACGTTGGACTTAATACACACTGATATATATGGGCCCACGAACATACAAGCTAGAGGAGGTTATGAATACTTTATATCCTTTGTAGATGGTTACTCTAGACATAGCTATTTGTATTTGATGCATAAAAAGAGTGAGTCCTTTGAAAGGTTCAAAGAACTCAAAGTTGAAGCTGAGAAGTAGTTAGGCAAGCCATTAGAACAACTTTGATCGGATCGAAGTGGTGAGTACTTATCTGCAGAGTTCTAACAATTTCTAATTGACAATGGGATTGTTTCCAACCTGTTAACTCCTTGAACACCTCAACAGAATGGTGTAGCTGAGAGGAGGAACAAGACTCTATTGGAAATGGTAAGATCAATGATGTCTTACGCTAGCCTTCTAGAATCGTTTTGGGGATGTGCCATATAAACGGTAACTTATCTTCTTAACTTTGCTCCATCCAAATCAGTGCCTAAAACACCAAGGGAGTTATGGACTGGTTGAGTGCCTTTATTGCAGCACTTAAGAACTTGGGGCTGCCCAACCTATGTTATAAAGCTTGAATCCACAAAGATAGAACCAAGGTCAGAAGTATGTTTATTTGTAGGATATCTTACAGGTACATGAGGGTACGACTTTTATAGTCCTCAAGACAGGAAGGTATTTGTGTCGAAAAATGCACCCTTTTTGGAGGAAGAATTTGTGAAAAATAAAAAAGGAAGAAGTGAAGTAGTACTAAAGGAGTTAGCTATGTCATCCAAACTAAGAGTTGATTTGGATATAATAGAACAAGATGTCGAAATGGATTCAAAAGTTGAATCAGAAGAGCAGCCTGAGCATCAAGTAGTGCCTAAACGTAGTGGGATGGTTGTGAGACAACCAAACAGGTATCTAGGTCTAGGACAAGGCATAATTGCCCTCTCGGAGCAAAAAGAAACATATCCCATTACTTATTCACAGGCTATTAATGATGTTGATGCAGAAAAATGGCTCAAGGTGATGGAATCGAAAATAGATTCCATCTACACCAATGAAGTCTGGATCTTTATAGATCTACGACTAGATGTAAAAGCCATAGGGTGTAAATGGATCTACAAAAGAAAAAGAGGATCTGATAGAAAGGTAGAGAGTTTTAAAGCTAGAGTGGTAGCTAAAGGCTATCCTTAAAAGAAGGGTATAAACTATGAGGAGACTTTTTCTCTGATTGCCATGCTTAAGTCCATCAGTATTCTTTTGGCCATAGTTAGCTTATTTTGATTATGAAATATGGCAAATGGAAGTCAAGACCACATTTCTTAATGGGGATCTTAAGGAGACCATCTATATGGCCCAACTAGAAGGATTCGTTAAGCTAGGTAATGAGCATAAGGTATGTAAATTGTAGACATCCATTTGTGGACTTAAGCAAGCATCTAGGTCTTGGAACATTAAGTTTGATAAGTTTATCAAAACCTATGGGTTCATACAAAACCTAGATGAGCCTTGTTTCTATAAAAGGATACAAGAATCCAAGGTTATTATCTTAATTCTGTATGTTGATGACATTTTACTCATTGGGAATGATGTAGAAATGTTATCTATTGTCAAAGGATGGTTGAACGAACAGTTCTCAATGAAGGATTTATGAGAGGCTAACTATGTTTTAGGGATCAAACTTAGAAGGGATCATAAGAACAATCAGATAACCTTGTCTTAATTAACCTATATTGAGAACATGCTCAATAAGTTTGCCATGCAAGACTCCAAGAGGGGTTTCATACCTATTAGACATGTAATCAAAATTTTCAAAGGAGCAAGCATTTAAGACCCAAGAGGTGGTCGAACGCATGCACAACATTCCAGATGCTTTGGCAGTTGGAAGTTTAATGTATGCTATGCTTTGTAATAGATAGGGTATCTGTTACGCAATGGGACTGGTAAGTAGATTCCAACCCAATCCAGAAATGGAGCATTGGACTGCGGTTAAGTGCATACTGAAGTATCTTCACAGGATGAAGAACTTAATGTTTGTTTACTCTAGAAGTAACCTTATTCTAACAGGATATATAAGTTCTGATTTCTAATCAGATGTTGATTCAAGGAAATCAACTTCTGGTTTTATATTTTTTTAAGGAGGTAGAGCCATAGTTTGGAGGAGTGTCAAGCAATCTTATGCAGCTGATTCGACTATAGAGGCTGAGTATATTGCTTCTTGTCAAGCAGCAAAAGAAGCAATCTGGCTCCACAAGTTCCTAAATGATTTGGAGGTAGTTCCTAAGGCAAAAAAGGCCATTACACTTTATTGTGATAATATTAGGGCAGTGACTAATTCCAAAGAACCTCAGAACCATAAAGTTGCTAAACACATTGAGAGAAAGTATCATCTCATAAAGGAGATAATACAACATGGTGAGGTGAATGTGGTAAAGATTCCCACAGAGCAAAACCTTGCCGATCCATTTACAAAAATGCCATTTCAAAAGAGTTTTGAGGGTTGCCTAACAGGGATGAGAATGAGGGATATATCAAACTTGCTTTAGGGCAAGAGGGAGATTGTTAGAGTTATGTAAATATAGTGCCCTAAAAAGCATGTGTATTTACTTATAACTTAATCTTCTTCTAGTTACTTTTTATAATGAAAGTATTTATTATTAATAAAAAAGAGTTTGATTTTGTTGGGTCCTATTTTCGGAACCCAACTTCGGAATCATAGATCGAAAAACAAAGTGGCGGAAACGAAAGTTTAAGGAGCCAAAGAAAATCGAAAGGCTCGGAAAGCATAAAGCGGAAACAAATCAAAAGCGGAATCGAAGGAACGGATTTACAAACCTTGGAAACAAAGAAAACCAAACGGTTTAATCAAACTAAAAGTCAAATTTTCGACATTCAAAAATGTGTACTTTAAAGAAACGTTGCATTGGAAACCTCTAAGACACTTGATCTAAACCAATCCAATTTGGTATAATTTTTTTTCATTCTTCAAATTCATCAACCCCACAACCTCAATTCATTTCATTCTTCAAATTCATCATTTTAAAAAAAATCTTATCTTTCTTTTACCATCAAAACTCGCACATGTCTATACACCATCAATTTGAAAACAAAGAGCACTTCTATATATTTCAAATCTATCCACACAATCATCGGACCTCCTATCCGGAATCCAAACGCAAATAAACACATACATTCTCATAGCACTTCAATAATGTAGCTCAATCATCAAAGTCATCGGACCTCCTGTCCGGAATCCATATCACAATCAATCATAATCATTACACAACTTTATACCAACCTATAATTCATCATACACAATTTCATAATTCAAGTCCTTATACAAATTCATAAATCATTTACATCATTTCAAACTAAATGCATTACTAAATAATAGTGGCATTTTCAAGCCACAAATACAACATCAATTTCATAAACCAAATACAAAGATACAAAAATCTCCAAAATACTCAACATAAGCCTAAGCTCTCATTTTTACAACAATTTAACTTCAAATACATCATATACTGAAACACACGGATATCTTGACTTTCTTTCATCCGATCTCCTACTCGATATCTAGAGATGGGGATGAAAGGGGGGTGAGCTTTACAGCTCGTGGATAACATGTTTATAACTGAACAATAAGCAAAAACATTTTCAAAAACAAAACTCATTTCCAGTTTATAGAAATTTCACGGTAGGAAATCATCAAATGTTTATTTCTCAAAATTTCTCAATTTTTCAAATCATTCATGGACAATTCAAGAACATGTGTGCATCACATTTATTACCAAAAACAAAAACACATAATACATCAGAAATGGTTTGTGTCGGTCCAGAAAATAGAACGTACTATACAGTCCCGCAGAGCGGTCCTGTGTAGCTGTGAATAGAACGTACTACACCTTCCTGCATAACGGTCCAGTGTAGCCGTGAATTTATAGAAGTCTTTAACGGAGCTCCCATGCCACTAACGGGCAGGCGGGTGAAGCCTTTGACAAGTGCACTTGACAACTTATGGGACCTAACGAAATCCACATGACAGACATTTCACACTTGAAAACAGATTTGCTTGAAGGCACATTTTCAAAATTGAGTTTTCATATCGTGTCATATTCAAACACAATGTCATTCATAATGTCACCATTTCACATAGTAAAATGCGCAATCATTCACAAACAAGGAATGCAACCATTTTCATAATTTATCAATTCATTTATAAATAATGAATTTAAGAAATTTTATCACTTTATCAAAGCATTTAAAACAATGAATTTAACCTTTGTAACAATTTTTCAAAATCATTCGGAAACAATAAAATTCAAAAATACTTTCTTTCTTGATTTTTCAAAAACACATAATTGGCTTATAAATCAAATCCTAAACATGGTACCCACCTCATTTCCATGCTTAATTTCTTGTCCAAAGCTTCTCTTTCTCCATTTCCTCCCTTAATTTCCTTCTTAAGGCAAAAAAATTCCCTAATTCATGAAAATCCAAAATTAAACAATTCATCACATACAAGCACCAAAATTCAACTTAGAAATCACAAACCCATTCAATCCTCAAGCTATCTAAATTATAATTCTATCATAATCCAACAACTAAAATTTTTCTCTTACCTTAAACCTTCTCCAAATTCGGAATTTCTTGGCTTGAATTAAAGCTCTTGTGCTCCTCTTCATTTTTCCTTCTTGAATCTACATCAAAATCGCACTTGAAACTCACCAAAATCAAACCCTAAGTTTCTTGCTTCTTTCTCCTTTTCTCTCCACCGAATACTCCCTCTTTTCTCTTCTTTCTTCTTTCTTTTCTTCTTTTCTTCCCTAATTTCGTGTTTGCTCCCTTCTTATACGTAAACCCACACTTCCAATTGACAAAAGTGCCATTAATGAATGAGTAATGATTCATTTGCCCTTCCTTATTTGCCTTATAACTTAAAACCTTAAGTGAACTTCCAATTTTGCCCCTCATGCTTTTTTTAACACCTTAATTCAATTTAATCCAATCAATTTTTGCCATATGCTTTTACTCTAATTAACATGCTAATCTCTCACATTAACATGCTAATTAAGTCCTCAAAATCATAAAATAAATCAAAGTCTCAAAATCTCATTAAATCATGATTAACTTAGGACATTTTTCTAATCATCAAATTGAAGGAATTTGCTAAAACTTTCTTTTAGAGAAATGTTCCTCATTATCTCAATTTCATAACAACACTAAAATCATTTAATTTGGTTCACTACTCCAAAAGTTATACTCCAAATATTTCGGACTATTTTTATATTAAAACATTTTCCTACGATTTAATTCCGTCCAAAAATTGACATTCTTATAGACTAAATTGAAACTCAATTTCTTCAGAACATTTGTAGCCCTATCTCTCTAATTTAATTCAAATCAAGAATCACCTCATTTGGATCATTAGAACAAAAGTTATGACCAAAAGACTTTCAGCTCTTACTAATCCAAGACTAAACACTAAACCCAACTTCGATTCAGAAATTGAAAATCTTAGAGACTGAATTGAAATTCTAGTCCTTCAGATAACTTGTAGATCCATTTCTCTAGTTTATTTTCCAATAAGAATCAACTCAATTGGATTTTTACTGATCAATATATCACCAAAATACCTAAGCATGTTCAGAAAATATCCAACTCAAACAATTTAACCAATCATCTCTCTTTGATTCAATCAATCTTTTTTAATTTAATCTCAAAAATCACAAATTTTCATGGAGAGATAGAGGGATGTCTTAGGAATCCAACGCTTTAAAAATCAAGTCAATCGGATTAGTCATACCAGCAAACTTTCGAGGCCAGTAACTTTTGATTCATAGCTCCAAATTTTACAAACTTAGTATCATTGGAAAGATAAAAGAATGCTCTACAACTTTCATGAAGGACCCAAAAATCAATTCCATCTCTAAAGGGGTCAAAAATCCACTCAAAGTTTCTGCCCAAAAATGCCATCCTAAAATAGCAACACAATTTCCATAAATCATAACTTCCTATTCCATGGTCCAAAAATTTCATAATTTATATCAATGGAAAGATCAAAACATAATCTAAAACTTTCATGAAACACTTAAAGGTAATTTCAACCTCTAACTATGTCAATTTTTCAATCAACATTTCTGCCCTGTAAAAAAAACACCTAAACAATATCCAAATTTCAAACATTCACATCTTTCAATTCCCACATCCAAGAATTGCATACTTTATAGCGTTGGAAAGATTGAAAGACAAGCTACAACTTTCATGTAGACCACTTTGTCTCATTCAAACCACATCAGTACAAAATTG